>JASGAT010366080.1:596-31699 GCA_030220025.1 Chelon auratus
GTTTAGCCGTTTCCATAGCAACGCACACAACCGGGAGTAAGACGCACAACTTGGTTTAATAAATGTTCTCTAAATAGCTTCCCCAACTGTTGCACTGACCAGAAATCACATAATAAATCCCCAAATAATTATTTGTATAAAAATTATTTACTTTTAATGGAGTCAAACTGTGAACTGGACAAGTTCTGCTACTGTAAACGCGAGCTTTTACTTAAATAAATAAAAAATAAATAAATAAACTTGCATGTGTCACTGTACAAGTGTACAACTAATACTATACTCATTACCAATTTAATGTGATGTTTATTTATTTATTTATTTATTTATTTTTCCCACCAAGAAAATAAAAAAATTAGCCTTTATTTCCCACCACTTGAAAAAGATTCAAATCTAAGCAGCCAGGAAGCAATTCACCCCTGAGTACTTCCTTCCTATGGCGCACATCAAAGCTTATTTACGGCCCACCTTGCGCCATCTAGTGCCCTCAAGTCGTCGCTACACGCTGCCAGAGACAAATGGAGGCTCGGGTGGAGAGGCTATCTCTGCCTGCCTGTGCCTGTCACTGTGCCAAAAGGCATGAATATTATCACCAGCCATGATCTGCAGTGATAAGACTCCACTACTGGGCTAACACTGTTTTGTGTTTACTTTTTTTTTTTTTATCTCTTATGGTATGTCCTTTAAACGGCATGCTGCTGCAACACTGCAAATTCCCCACTGTGGGATACATAAAAGGATTATTTTATCTTGTGTTATCTTATGCAATATTAATTTAGTTGCACCAAAAGTTTCAGATCATGTTTGTTTTTTTAGCCACTGCAAGATTACGGTTTCCAGCTGCACACAGGGACAAAAATCTTACTTTTTAGGGAGAAATGTACCTAATAGCCAGCATCAGATTGCTGGCTATTAGCGGCTGGTCCACGTCAGAAAATAGATGGCATCATGAGGAAGTAAGCCTGGTCACAAACTGGTCTTCCAAATGGAGAGTGAAAGTAAGGATACTGGAGTGGTCATCATAAAGACTATTTGTGGGCAGAACTTTAAAACCATGTGCGAGACGGACAAACCTGACAGGATCTGTCTGGAGGAATGGTCTAAAACCTCATGTGATTTATTTTAAGAAGCTTGTAAAACGCAGTTCTATCACATACTACCTGGCCTATTCAAAAGAGGACGCTGCAGATAGCAGATCTTGCCTCAATAAAAAAGCATCAATTGCCCCATCAGTTCCAGTTTATGGCATTTCCAGTGAAACGAGTGGGAGGCTAAAGTGAATCATCTGGTGACTGTAGGCCTTTGTGTGTTAACTTTCATCACACTTACAGGGAATGCTTGAACACGGAAGCTAGTGCATTACATCTTTTAAAAGTGTCTTTAAGTTACTGGTTTCAGTTTTTTCCTTAGATAAGCTGCTCACTAACCTTTAATCTTTGTACGTTACCTGAGGCAGAGGCGCCCCATCAGCAGACAGACTCTGGATGTCTCCTGCAGTGTAACCGGGGAGTTTTGAAATTTGGACTCCGTCTTCCTTGTTCTATTTCTCTCAGCACTATCCTTAATACCTCTTCACCTGGCGCTGGTCTGAGCCCTCGGGGCAATTTTCTCTAAAACCTCAAAAGACTGGATATGCCTGTCATGGTAATCTTGGATATGTGGGGAACTGTTAAGTCGAAGGCGTATGGGTTTTTTGCCTATCAAGCTTGGCCTTCGGGTTCAGCTGGAGAGCATTAAGAACTTTCCTGGAGCTCTTTTACACCAACTTTGAAATTAGGTCTGTGTCGAGTTAAAATAAAAGCTTGCCATGGCTGTTGGTTAATATTTGCAGCTCCACCGGTTACGCATGTATTCCCAAAACCTTTCTCAAAGTCCCCTACCTTAAATGTTCAAATCAGTCTAAACTTGGACCATAACGATTTTGGTTATAAAGTGTCTCGTTCAAGCAGCCTTCGCACTTCAGACTGATGAATTCTCACATTTTAAGTAAGCTCATTATACTGGTCACGGTCTTTTACCAGCTTTTCAAGTGGTTTATTTCAGAGGGGAATAATTTGGCAAGAGTTTGGAATGAAACCTCAACCTCTGCCTCCAATTCACTGTCTGGTTTACTTGTGAAGCTGCTTCATTAGCATTTATCTCTCCTGAGGTGTTACATTTCCTCTGTTCTGTTTTGTCTACGGCCCTATTCAGTTCATTCTCCTCTTCGCTTGCCGTTTTTAACAAAATTAGCAACTGGCTGGTGACGAAAGACACCTTTTTTTTTTTCTCTGAATAGATAACTCCGGCTTTCTGCTATGCAGTCTGCGTTTTAGCATTTTATTTGATGATGATAAAGAAGATTAAGTTATTAATAATGCTGCTTTATCAACGCTAAATTAAATAGCAATTTAATATATGTGACATCCGATGTATTACAAATACACCGATCAGGCATAACATTATGACCACTGACAGGAGAAGTAAATATCATTGACCATCTTGTCACAATCTGGTGTTTTCCTGGCATTCATTGGTGTGGATGTTACTTAAACATGTACCACCCACTTAGACCAGACCAGACACCCCCACCCCATGGCAAAGACACTCCTTAATGGCACACACACACACAAACAAAAAAGGTTTAGGAACAACTCAAAAAAAAAAAACATGAAGAACACCACACGGTGTTGACCTGGCCTCCAAATTCACTAGATCCCAAACTCATCAAGTATCTGAGGGATGATGCACAGAGGCCCCTCCCCTCAGCCCATAGGAACCAAAGGCCCCCCCACTAACAACATCCTGTTGCCACCACAGGACGCCCTCATTGTGTGCAATAAATAAACTTGTCTGTGCATGTACACCAAAGGAGGGAGGGATGAGTTTTTTAATATTATTATTATTATTTTGTCTTCAAATAATATATATAGGCCATAATGATGGATGATGGAGGAGGGACGTGGGGGAAGGCTCCATGTTACCACTGATCCGCGTGATCTCGCTGGCGGGACGGTATCAGAGAGATGCTCCCCTATACACGCCCCTCCCATCCGGAGAGACAGACTCCATGTGATCCCTCTCCTTTCTCTCTCTCTCTCTCTCTCTCTTTGACGTCAGCCGTGCTCCTGTTCGGTTGCCATGGCAACATATTTCCCTACACCACCCCCCCTTCCTCCCTTCCTCCCTCCCTCTCCTCTCCTCTCCTCTCCTCTCCCTCCCTCCCTCTCTGCTCTGCTCTGGTAGGTCCACAATGGTACAGCCAGCATCTTGCAGCACAATGGTTGCAAGGTGGTGAGCTGAGGGAGAGTGATTCAGCATCAGCAGACCTCGGTTCCGTCCACCTCTGCTTTATTTCTTTCTCTCATCGCATTTCTCCACATACAGGTATTTGGGTTTTTTATTTTTAATTTCTTTCCAATTCATATTACTCCCTCTTCGCCATCTTTATGAACGTTTTCACTGAGACTTCAACGCGCAATGGCAACGTTCCCCGTCGGGATGTTTTGAAAAGGACTGACTCCGGACTGGGATCGTCATCAGCTGGCACGGAATGGTAAGGGCCGGGACCGGGTTTTGTTGAATGTGGATGTGCGATGCTTTTTGGCCCTTCAGCTGCCCGGAGGGTGGAGTGATGAATATTGATCGGAAGGGAAGGTTAATGAAGTCCACTGGTGGGAAAGGGGACAGCGATTAAAAACAAAACAACAGCTCCATATTAATACACTGGTGGCTGCTGTTTTATAACAACAAGCAGCTCTGAGCCTAGTGCGGGGTTTCATTATGGCGTTAGTCCTGACCTGACAAAATGTTGTCCCTCCGCTCTCCATCTGCATCCATCCTGACATCCTGCAAACGCCTAAAACCTCACCATTACCCCGCCACTAAATGCACATCAGTATCACGTAATAAGCTGACATCCAGGCTGCTTCTTTTTTATATATATTTTGAGCTTTTTAACTTTTTATTTAATGCATTTATTTCTGCCATCCACCGTCACTCTTGGCTGCTGGGAAGCACGTTATGCATATTTGATTGGGAGTGCAGAAGTGGTGCAAATGGATGATGGGAGAATGATGCTTTTTCAAAACACAAGCCTCGCAGAGGGGCTGTACTGTAGGCCTACATGCAGGGTTTGCCCCCCCCCTCAGAAGAAGAAGTCAGCTGCGCACCTTGTGCATTATGCAGACTATCAGTACTTCACCACAGATATGGCACCGGCCTCAGATCCGTCATAAGTGCTAGAAAACGTCAGTGTTGATGTATGGATTTATATCTGTTTTTTAAAAAAAAATCTTAGGCGTGGTTTGGATGCTGGTGCTGTAAGTGTTTGTGGTGTATACCAAGAGAAAGTTGAAGAGATTCCTGGAGGCTTTGTGATTAAAACTTGAAATGATCATAATGCAGAGGGGACGGGGTGTTTTTCATCCCGGTGTGGGCTGCATTCTGTGTAGGATGCCCCGGATTAAAAGATATGAAGCTACAGAGGAAGGTAATTTCTCTAAGCAGCTTTGTTTTGGGCATCCGTACGCACCTCAGCGGATCGATTTAAAGACATTTCATTGGACTGTAAACCCACCTGACCTATTACACTGATTGCACATGCAAGCAGAGGTGTTAGGGGAGCTTAAATGTGAGCTTTTCTGTTCCGTTTAGCTACGTTTGTATGTTCTGGTCCCAGGTTTTTCCTCGTTCGTTGCATGACCGGTGTCATGGGCAGTCACGGCCGGTGTTGTGCTGTCAGGGGGTCGGGGGAAGGTTTTTAAAGGTGTCACAACAAACTCTTCCGTGCTCAAGACAGAAAAGAGAGATGGGGAGAGAGAGGTTTTTAGCGCTGTGACCTTGGGTGCTGAATAATTCAGGAGCAGGCTCCCATGCCTGTGAAAGTGCTGCAGGGAACAGGCTTAACAATTAAACAAAGCTTTTTTTTCCTGGGTGTTTCTGCAGCAGCTTTGGAAAATGACACTGTCTCTATTGATAAATAAGCAGGTCCCTGTGTTTGTAGTCGTCATTACCTTTCCGGTGAATATCAAAAGTCCAGAAATGACTTGTGAATGTATAGCCACTGCAGATTTACTCTAAGTGATAAATAATGACATTGATTTCTGGGGAGGTAGCTTGTTTTTTTCCAGTGGAAGATGATCAATTGAAATCAGACCACTTGTAATTTAACCCCATTATGGTTTGCAATCTTTGGAGCATCAGTACACTAATCCTCTCTTATGTAATTATTTAAGGCGATGTATTACCAGCAGATAATAGCTGGATTGCGGGCTTGATTCATCAGCAAATTAAGGAATGTCCCGATGAGCATTTGCTCTGTGGGAAAATACCATGAAAGGGTTTTCCACAGTCCAAGAGGAGGCCTGTATAGCCTCGTTTTGTCAGTCCACAGTTTGAAATATAATCAGTTTGGTGCAGGATAGCTGGTTTAAAGGTTTATAGAAAAAAGTCCGGGCTTTAATAGTAATTTGTCATGTTTCTTTTAATTATATTGAAAGGTTAAAATCACCATTTGAAGATGATGGATTAATGGGAAACATGGCTGCTGTGGATCACTGTGTCTTATTATAAGTCCATCCCTCCATGCAACAGCGGCAGCTCAAATATTAACGTGCATGAAAAAAGAAAACAGTCGCCGTGTTAGAAAAGTAAATGCGTCGTACTTCGAAAATGTGCTGACGAGAAATATCAAATGACCGTTACCGTAATATTAGATAACGACCGCTTGAGCGCGTCGTTCACATTGTGCACTCTCACCTTGTTGTATTTCCACAAAACTCAGTTCCTGCTGCGGGACACTTTATCCCCCCCGGGCCGCACTATTGCTTACCACCACGGACAAAACAGAGAAATAAGCCCGCGGAGTGAGATGCACAGTTACATAATTGGATTT
The DNA here is from genome assembly GCA_030220025.1 of Chelon auratus. NCBI lineage: Eukaryota > Metazoa > Chordata > Actinopteri > Mugiliformes > Mugilidae > Chelon > Chelon auratus. The sequence continues at coordinate 6,469 of JASGAT010366080.1, forward strand.
GATCTGACAAATATGCAGCTTTTATTTGCTCCCACTGGATAGCTGAGAGCGCGGCTTTAAGCTGTGTTAGATTCGGTCCCAATCTCCTCTCAACAGTCGATGTGGAAAGAGAATTAAGAGGTCAGACGCTGGGGCAACTCAGGGGTCGTCAAATCCGGACAAATGACAACGGTTTTAATCATTGTTAAGTTTCTCTAAACACTGATATCACGGCATTGTTGTTACAGAAATCCACAATTCGTAATGACGATGCACATATAGTGACTTCTGGATATAGAAATATATGAAGTGGAAGATCAGATTTTGCACCAGTGCTTATTTTAAGTATTACCCGTAACCATGGCATCAGTGTTTCTTTGATGAAATCTTGCATTTTCATCGTCTCACGTGGACCATTCAGGAGGTTGTTTTTTATAGAAGGCACTGTGGTTTCATCAGTGTGCTCCAGTCTTGCCCTCTCTCTCTTTCTCTCTCTGTCTGCTGAATGTGTTTTGTAAGAAAACCTTTAAATCACCTAAATGTGCTCAGCACCTGTCAGAGATGTACACGCCGTTACCGTGCAGCTAATCACAAAACTGCAGCGTAAGCAGGTTTTCAGGGAGCACATATTTTGTTTACTTAAAGCGATTCAAGCGATGTTCGAGGGACGACAAATGAGAGCAGAGACGGAGGGGACAAACATATTTCAGCTGCGAAGAAACAGATCAATAGAAGCCGGTGGACGCTGGGATTCTCACGGCCTGTGCTGTGGGTGAGCTCTGGAGTCGGCGCTGTCTTGTTTTCCTGGCCGAGCCTGCGGTTTGAAGTGCTTCCCTTCCCCTCCCCTGAGCCCAAACGGGGAGGCTGTACTGCGTTTGGCTCGGGCTGCACAGGAAAGGCAAGGCAACGCTGCATACTGCAGGAGAGGCTGAGGCTGCTGAACCAAGCACTCACAATGGAGCTCCGAGGGAGGGGGAGGGGAGACGGCAGGAGCAGGAGCAGGAGCAGCAGCAGCAGCGAGGCTGGGAGCCTGGGAGCAGGAATGGTGGGAGCGAGGGAGGGACAAAAGAGACGCAGGGAAGGGGAAGCGCAGGCTGTCATCAGGGTTAAGGTTGGAGGGAAGAATGAAGACATGGACTGGTGTGGAAAATGTGAAGGTGCGCATTGTGTGGCATTCAGATAATGTGCGGCTTTCAGGGTTCTGACTCAGAGAGAAAGAACGGATATAAGAGCAGACTCAATACTGGAACGGCACATTGTGCTTTATTGTCACCCCTTGTCATTGTAAATGAACCAGACATAAAACACTCTCAGTTTACATCTTATATGACTACACTAAACAATCATCACAGTGAGGAGAAACACAACACTCAAGAGTATCTTTTATTATTATAATCTTTATTTAACGAGAGAAGTCTCGTTGAGATTATAAAAGTGGCAGCACAGTGAACCAGGTTGCAGACAGGATTGCAGACATATATACACACGGATCAGGTCTAACATTATGACCACCTTCCTAATACTATGTAGTTCTCTTTTGTGCCTCCAAAACATCAGAGAATGGACATGGGCCTTCTAAAGGTGTCCTGTGGTGTCTGGCAGCAGAATGTTGTTAGTGGGGGACTTTGGGTCCTATGGGACCTCTGTGGATCATCCCACATATACTTGATCAGTTTGGGATCTAGTAAATTTGGAGGCCAGGTCAACACCTTGTGCTGTTTTTCATGTTTTTTTGAGTTGTTCCTAAAGTGTTTTTGTGTGTGTGTCTGCGTCATGGCTGCTGCCATCAAGGAGTGTCATTGCTATGGGGTGGGGGTGCCTGGTCTGGTCTAGGTGGGTGCTACATGTCATACAAGTAACATCCACACCAGTGAATGCCAGGTCCAAAAGTTGCATTGGATTCTCACAAGTTGTCAGTGGTTTTAATGTTGTGGCTGATCGGTGTATACATGTATGACAGTTTACATTAAAATGAAGAGTATGCTATGCAAATGTGTGTCAAGCCAGGTCAAAAACTGTCCGGGAAATGCAAACTAAAAGCATTGGTGACGCTCACGTGCCACATTGTTGTTTCAGTACAATTTTTCTTAGCAATCCATGTGAGGCAATATTTTGACAAAACATTTTACCACAGGCGGCACGGTGGCGTGGTGGTTAGCACTGATGCCTCACAGCAAGAAGGTTCTGGGTTTGAATCCAGGCCGACTGGTTCCTTTCTGTGTGGAGTTTGCATGTTCTCTCTGTGTCTGCGTGGGTTCTCTCTGGGTACTCCGGCTTCCTCCCACCGTCCAAAGACATGCTCATTAGGTTAATTGGTGATTCTAAATTGGCCGTAGGTGTGAGTGTGAATGGTTATCTGTCTCTCTGTGTTACCCCTGAGATAGACAGGCAACCTCTTTTCAGATTACAGCTGGGGTAGGCCCCTGATTAGGAAAAAGACCCCAACATACCAGAAACCTTCAGAATACATTCACATGCATGCAGTAATGTTAGCATGTTAGCAAAACTCGGACACATACTTAAAAGTAAACTTTACTAATGATCAACATAGGCAGACTCCAAGTCTTACTGTATAGAAGGCTGTGAAATAATGTCCCGACATCTCACTTGATATATTACCCCAGAAAATATTTTCATGAGTTTGCCGTCTCAGTAGTTCAAAATCTTCTCCAGTGCAGCATGATGTTCATTTAATGAATTGTCTAATGGTCTAATTTAGAGTGAATTGGATGCAAGGCTGTGGCTAACATCATATGTCCATTATACAGTGTCCCCTCATTCCTCTAGCTCCTCCATCTTGTCCAAATATGGTCGCGTTTTCCCCCCAATAATCAAGATCCACAAACCCCTAGTCACTAGGCTTAGCTATGCTGATGTTATACCGTCACGCTCCGTTTCTTGTCTGTCCGAACTATTCTATACGTAACCATTAATGTTCAGTCATTCCACATAAGTGTGCCAGTGTGAGCCAGCCGGCACACTTTTAGTTTTATCACAGCGATTGTTTGAAATGTCACAACAGGAAAAACCATGAGTATAACAAATAACAAGACTGCATCCAATTTCTTTTACCAGTTGCACGCTGGCTCAGTGTTACGTCTTCTTAGGTTACATAAACGGAGCAGAGTAATCAATGTTGATATTAATTATATCTGTATTTTTTTGTTTTTTGTTTTTAATATCTGGCGTGAAAGTCCGTCAAAAAAATATTTCTATCAGGAACCTGAACACAGCCATTGTTAAAAGCATCCCAAATAAAAGTGTGTTCGCCATTTTCTTTCTGGCTTTCTCCAGCTTTTGGCGTCTTTGCTAATGCTGCATTAACAGAATAATGTTCAGACAGTGATTAGAGGCAGATGAGTGGGAGAAACCGTCATCCTCTGAGCCTTAATGGGCCCTTAGTCACAGCAGATATTTTCGCTTGTCACAGTGAGAAAAGGGCGAAACTAACTTGCGAACCGTGAAACGACAGCGGACCGACATGCAGCATCAGGACCAGGGAACTGGAAAATCTGAAGGGAACGCTGCTGTTTTTTAACTTTTCGCTTCGTCAAGCCAAAATGGCTGTTTTTGAAAAGGGACAGACATCAGAGATTTCTGGTAAAAAGAAACAGCACCACCTTAATTTAACTTAAAAAAAAATAAATCACCTTTACACATTTCATATGTGGTTTCGCTCAGTTCTGGAAGCAACACATTTAGGCTGTTGGTGATCATTTTGGAACAACATGCAAAATAAATCTCATTTGTAAGAATAACAGATTAGATGCTCCGTAAAGGTGCTTGAGAAACCAAAGGTCAGTTTTAATAGTTGCTTTTGATCCAGGCCATCCAGTAACAGGCTAATAAGAACCTTTTCTGCCAAATGTGTGCAACAAACTACAGAAAACCATCCGACAGCAGATAGTGCCAGGATTAAGAACTACTGCTGTGCAGTGGGACTCTGCCTCCTACGTATGCAGAAGGATCACTGGTTGGCCTGAGGCATTGTTGTGCCCGTGGGGACAGATGCAACAGAATGATCCAAATAACAAGGACAAGCCACAACTGCAGAGCACATTAATGGTCAGTTGTATCCATTATATGCATTAGCCCACTGCAGATCACTGAAACTGCCTTCCCCTTCTTACAAACTGCCCCTGTCTTAAGGCTCTTTTAGAGTACTGCGGGACATAGATGTCGTAACCTACAGTTAACCTACATTGGGGAAACCAAACAACTCATCCACAAACGCAGGTACCAACACAGGGGAGCCAGCTCATCGGGAAACGATTCAGCCGTCCACCTACTAAAGGACACTCCTTTGAAGATAGTAAAGTAAAGGAAGCCATCTATGTCAGATTGGAAAAATCTTCTCTAAACAGAGGAGGTGGACTGAGAAATAACCCGCCTTCACTTTACAGTACAGTTTTGACTACTGTCCCCTACAAATTTCAACCCCAAAGAGGTGGAGTTTCCTATTAAAACCTCAAATTCCCCGCCAGTCCCTTAGAACTGATGAAGCTACGCGGACGAGTGGTGAAACATCTTCTCAAAAAATCTACAAGTCCAGTTCCCTTTTTAAAAATGCTTTTTGGATAACCTACGCACGTAGCCTGCGCCGGTGCAGACCATTTATACTTGCGCACTCGTCAATCTCGCTCACTCTGTAACAACTTCACCCAAACGCGCTGTGTCTTTTTTGCCACTCGGGTTAAGTTTTGTTTCCACTTCCTGCTTCAGTTTCAACAATGGCGACTGAAGCTTTCACCAAAATTTCACCGAAGATGATTCGTACAAATGTCTGTATCTCCGAACCTCCTCAGTTCACCTTTCCTCGATGTGTTCCATCTTCATTGATCCAAAACAATCAATTCGAAAGTTGCGGAGATGGAGAAGCAGCTGGAAATACTAAGGCGGAAACATGCTACTACCAAGCGGACCAGTCACAGCTTTTACATTTCTGGGGAGGTGTACGTCAGCTACGGCGCTAGGGTCTATTAGCTCCATTAATATGTTTCTTTAGCTGTTTTCTCTTAATAACTGTTGTGTAATCAGTGCTGTGTTTGTATGAGAGACTTTAGTTTGTGTTGGTCTATGTGTGACACTGAAATGTGTGCATTAGACGAGATATTTCACACCTTTAAATATGTCTCTTGTTCTTAGTAGAGGACAAGAGCTAATGGTTTAAAAAGATCACTGACAGACTATCTGCTTAAATAAGAATCGGAACCATGTAGTTTTCTGTGTATTTCCTTTAAATCAGCATCCGTAAGCTTAATCTAAACGTGGCACGAAAATTACACGCTCCTAGTCTGAGCTTGATGTGTGCCTGCTAACTTGACTTGCGTCGTTCTCTGAGTGGAAACTGATTCAGACTGGAAAGTGCACCATCAGGCATCAACAGTCAGCTCCAGCAGACAGACAAGACATGACGGCGTGTCAATTTTATACATTTCATCCTTTACATCTTACGCCGCTGTTTCTCCCTGACGCAACTCTTAGCAACACTCTGAAAGCGAGACTCGAGAGTCGTGTAGTAGAGGGGGTAGAACTCTAAAAGTTAGGCTCATAACATAGAAAAGTTAACTTGTGGAAGACTTGTTTTGCTCTTTACCTGTCCTGATATGTGCACTAAACGCATTTGCAAAATAGCTTAAAATAATAATATCAAGTGTGCCGTCAACAGTAGTTCACCAAGTGTTTTTTTTTTTCTGATGCCATACGAGGAGCATTTCTAACACTCCTGCTAATGGTCTCTCCTTTTAACAGCCAGCTGACCTCTTCCAGTAACTCGCAGTCAATCACAGCCTACATTCCAGCGGTGCAAGATTGCAGCTGAGATGCGGTTTCGGACATAAAAATCCATTCCCATATACATTTACTGGAAATGAGGGGGAATTAAAAGTACTCTATGTATTTGTGCTAATGAGCTGCAAAAACCGGCCTTATTCTGTGGCTTCCCCAGCCTCTCGATGAGCTGCTGTTGCCTTGCACTGACGAGACACATTGTTGTGAGAATGATATATGGGGCGTTTTAAGGAATGCTGCTGAGTCTGAGCCTCAGCTACAACCCGGAGCCGCATTTCAAACCGTGACGACTATCAGCACAACACGGTCGAGAGCCTTGAACAAACAAGCGCAGAATGTGCTGCGTTTTGCTTGTCCTCAGGAAGAGAAACAAAACACACATTAATTTAACTGGCAATGACACGGCAGTCGAACACTGTCTTACTCATCATGTTAAAAGAATAATAGCTTTTGCTTCACTCATGCCGGTGAAGCCATTCTCACCTTATATTGCTTCTTATTAGGCTACCTGTTTGTTCTACTCTAACGTTTGCTCATCTTCCAGACCACTCATGTATGTCCAGGTTATAAATTATTGTGCGTGAGGCCCTCCACACAAACACACTCAGAAATGATCCAGGAGGTGTTTGCAATATTATACTGCCGCAAAACAAACATTTTGGCCTGTGCGGGGTTTAATATCTTATGTACACAGATGGCCGAAGATTAGCGCCAACACAGATCCAGCAAGCTTGGTGTCACTGTTGACCCGTCGGATTAATATCAAATATTGCGTGTGTGGGGTAACGCAGAGCCTGTGATGTCAGTCAAGTCACACATACAGATGTGCTGTGGAATTGCTATAACAGCCTGAGGGATGGTAGATCTGGTCCGTCTTACACTTTCGTGCATTCTCTCTTCTTTCATTACCTTGTCTGATGAATGATATGTCATGATGTCATGATAGGTTCATACATACACAATGAGAACAGCAGGAATGTCCGGCACCATTAGAGGCCCGGTGCATCTAACCCATGCATTTACATTCAGAAAGATGAGGACACCTCCAAACTGTTTGAAGACATTTGATTTTGTGCATTTTGTAGTCTTTTCTTTTTCTATTATTTTAACGCCCTCATTAATACAGCGTCTCGGCGTACGCGGGAGACGCGATCATTAGCGCTGCTGGAGCTTCATTACCTGGCAAACCCTTGAAGCCAGAGTGACTGTGGGCGAGAGCTGCAGCCCGCCTCGCTCCTGCTAAATGTGTGTTCTCTGTGTTCCACTCATGCAATGTTTTGAGCTTCCGACAAAAAAAAAAGAAAAGAAAAGAAAATGACGGACCAGAAAATTGGAAACTTTTTAACATTTAAATTTGAGCCATTAGCTGCTCTTTCACAGTAAGAGCCTCCCAGCTGTGCCAAAATATCACTGGACTGGTGTGATTCAAATGGGATTTCTAACAGTACTTGGCTCTTTGAAAATGTACTTTGCGTATTTAAATCTCAAACAGGATGACGGAAGAAAGGTAGATTATTTTACCAGTGATTGCACAATTTAGTTGTGCAAACAATACATATTAAATGACACAATATATTGTATATATACATGGATATTTCTGTTATTAGATACTAGTTTGACATTTGGTGATTTTTATGCTAGATAAAAAGAAAAACACATTAATTCATTCATTCGTTCATTCATTTTCTGCAACCGCTTGTCCTGTGAAAGGTTGCAGGGGGCGCTGGAGCCTATCCCAGCTGTCATCGGGCGAGAGGCGGGCTACACCCTGGACAGGTCTCCAGTCTATCTCAGGGCCAACACATAGAGACAGACAACCATTCACACTCACATCTACGGCCAATTTAGAATCACCAATTAATCTAACGAGCATGTCTTTGGACGGAGAGGAGAAGCCGGAGTGCCCGGAAATGTACCCAGAATGTTACCTAATCGTACTTTTTTTCAACATATCAAAGAAACATCATGTCGCGGCGGATTTTCTTGGACAACGTCTGGCTAGCCTTTCTTCTCTGTTCATGGTCTTAATGCTAAGCTAATTAGCATCATATTTAACAGACATGGGACGGATGTAGTTGTGGGACCGATGTAGGTGTGTTTCCTAAAGCAATGGACTTATGCAATGAAAGAAAATAATCAAATAAATAAATAACGGAAGTAGAAGTATTTTTGAATCAGTGTTATGAAGATGGCGTCATCTGCATATAGTATCACATTGTCTTTCACTCCCGGTTTAAACTCCTGCAGCAGATCCAAGCAGAGCCTACGCAGGTGGCCTACGCTTTTGTGAGCACTTATACTAGTTTGTCTCAGTGGTGTGCCGGCATTGTTTTGCAATTACTCTGCTAAATCTCCAGTCTGTTCCCAGTCAGCTGTGTTGAGGTCCTCTGTGTGCCTCCGACACCGACGGTGGGGAGTGAATGACTCATGTTGTAGGTGTAGTTAATAACCTGCTGAAAATGCAGGTGCTGTTACTTTCACTGACGTCAAAAAAAATAGTAGATGGCATGTGGGAGGCAAAAAGAGGTTGAATTTTCTGTTCTTGTCTGGCCAGCACGAACCATGAAATACATCCTGGACCAGTCACTGTTGTTGCAATCTGTGTTCATATGACGCATAGTTCAATTTCTGGGTAAATGCACGTCAGGCTACGCCGGTGTATTGTACACATACTGTGGCATAGATCTGATATATATCTAGCTCTAATTTTTCACTACAAATACATTGATCATGCTGCCCTGTGCTCTAGTAATGATTCAACATATTGGTCCGTTTCATATTTATAGATCGGAGTTATTTTTCTCACTATTATTGAGAAGGATGAGGACGGAGTAGAGGGAGCACACCAGGAGAGTCAATGCAACTCACTGCAAAGCTCCACAAATTTGTCCCTAATAAATTAAACACCCCTATTGTATATTATTTCCTGTGACGGGCGTTGCAGGTGACTTTGAATGAATCCAGATGTGCGTATGTGTTCGGCGTGTGTTCATTTCCCATCACGCACTGTATATGTGAGAACTCGCAGCGCACATATTGTAAATTACTCATGTTCAAACCACATGTGCGGCCACTCACCGTGACTCTGGCACTCTCCTCTGCTTGTGTCTTCCAGGTATTTATGAGCAGACATTTCTTATATAACTGCAGCCAACCAGTCCTGGATGTAAAGATAGCCTTTTGTCAGGTGTGTGTTCCTTACAGGTAAAAAAGGTACAGTATTGATTCACTTCCGTTTCCCCCTTCCTTGCTCTGTATGCTATTGTTGTGTTTATGTGTGTTCAGTAGTAATTTCTGTTCAGAAATATTAGCAAAGCAGTTTGATTAGCTTCAGTTTATTGTATTTTCTCCAACATTTCACCTGATTTTCTATTTGAGTTCAATAAACCACAAGTGTTTATCTATAACCGAGATCCCTGCTAAAGAGAAAGCAGTGAAGTGTCATCACGACTGAAGCTAATTCGCTTTTGCGCTCTCCACTTCCTACAGTGTAAATGCAAATCTTGTTTGAGGATGTAATTTCATAAACTGCAACGTCTGGATCTCCTGTCTGAGTGTGTGCTTTGCTGCAGGCTGTTCCGCTGTAGCGCTCCTTTGCATTAGACGTTTGCGTCACACATGCGCGTCTAGCTGGCTGTTCAATAGCCGCCATAGGTACGCCTGACAGTGCATTGAAGTAATCAGATCACAGGTTTGAATGATTTCGGTTACGTCACCTATATTAATGCATGTGGCTGTTGGAGGGTATCAAAACTTGCACATTAAACCTGCTTTGTTTAGGTTTTTGAGTTGCGTTGTGATTACAGAGTGTGTAATTAACTGATTTTTGTGTTTGACTGCCCCTCCCAAGTAATTGCAGCCTGATTACTGCGTGCACATTGGTGAAAGAATAATGTCCTCAGTCGAGGAAAGGCATTAGTGGCGCTGATGTCATTACATGGCTATAAAAGAGGTTACGCTTCCATATGGAAATAGTTTAAACTCGTTGTTGCGTCGTCTTTACGCCGCTTCTCTGCAATGCATGCTTTGTTTGCTGTGAAAACTACCAATACACTGTAAACCCATACAAACTGTCAGATGATTGGTTTACTTGTTAACTGCAGGTTGACAATTCAACATAAAATCTATAATGTTGTGTTGATCACTTGTCTAATCTTCAGCGTGGCTAACGCTCCTGTTTCCTTAATTGCAGGGTTTTGGAAAACAAGTGGATGTGTCATATATTGCCAAGCATTACAACATGAGCAAAAGCAAAGTGGACAACCAGTTCTACAGCGTGGAAGTGGGAGACTCCACCTTCACAGTTTTAAAACGTTTCCAGAATTTAAAGCCCATTGGCTCCGGAGCTCAGGGAATTGTGTGGTAAGTGCGTTTTCGTTTTATGTCCCGTTTTTATGTCACATCAAGCTGTTTGTTGCTCTTTTATGCAATATTTAATGTGCGATCGTCTTAGTTAGCTGTTGGTTTTCTGTGGTTTACTGCTATGGCAGAGCGTTAAGAAACAATATCTTCTTCTTGTTTTCTGTATTTAGGGTTGATAATTTGGCAACAGTCAACCCTGGTGTGGGTTGATTATGTCTGGTCCATCACATCACTGAAGGCACATCTTGTTGCCAGGCAAAATAGAAGAACCGTGGTGATGCAAAATGATGAAAAGTATAAGTTCATAAGTGAAAAGGAAAAGGGAATGTCGATATTTGTATCATTTCCTGTGTGTATTTTGGAGATTTTGGAGTGAAATATTCAAAAATGCCATTAACAGCTAATGAATTAGAATAGTAGTTCTCCTTCTATCCAAAAAAGACTGAAAGTGAGCTTATGCTTGATATAATGATCAGTTGAAAAGGAGAACATACACTAGATATGTTAGCGTTTTGATGACAAAGCTAAATAATAAATAAATGAGAGTAAGCCAAAAAACTACTGTTTTTTACAACCTGGACCTTATTTCTGGCATAAAATGCGATTGCTTACTCACCCATATAACTTTTGTGTCATTTGTAGTCATTCGGGAGATATTTAGATCTGCGTATATCCATTCCATACAGTGTGAGTGACTGGGGCACCGAAACGCAGCCTCTAAATAACGCATTATCTGCCAGGAAACTCTTCATTTCACCAATATTTTGCTATTTTTTTGCAACAAGGCTGAATATTTTTCCGATTCTGACGTTGTGGACGAACCAAATAATGCGTTATTTAGAGGCTGCGTTTCGGTGCCCCAGTCACTCCCACTATATGGATATACACAGATCAAAGTATCTCCCGACTGACTACAAATAACACAAAAGTTATATGGGTGAGTAAACGATTGTATTTTATGCCAGAAATAAGGTCCAGGTTGTAAAAAACAGTAGTTCCCCTTTAATGATAAAGCTGTCTATCCTATTGCTGCCCCTTTGCAGGAGTGTATTGTAGTATTGTGTAGTATTGTGTAGTATCAATATGATAATTACTGAAATCTTAGAAAATATTTATACGTATTAAAAAAGACATTCACTGAAAGAATCAGGATCATCAGTTTGCCACAGTTGTGGAGGATATGGGTTCATATGTTTTCTTATAGCACAGCTTTTGTTTTAGAACATGGATGTATGGGCTACGAGAGCCAAACAGGACGGGCACTTATGTGAATCCTTAATCCAGATTGCAGAGCTCATATTCATTGTAATTCACCTCATGCCTGCCCTGTCAGGATGCAGAGGGACGACTGCCAAGGCTCCACTTAAAGGAATGCATCTTACAGTCTTCCGATCTATGGGCTACATTTATGTTAATGTCGCGTCACCGCGGTGATATACCCGTCTCAGACACCCTCGGGACGCTCCAAGTTGACGTGTTTTATGCCGGTGTCCGAAGATTCACCGGCTCTCGCCACTCCTGCCCTCCACTCGCCCTCTCTCATTGTCCCTCCTTTGCTTCCCATGAACCCCAGNCCCCACCCCCATTCCAAAGCAATTTTGTGCCTTTGCAAAGGAGGCTTGGGCAGGCTGTAACGGCTAACGCTGGGGTTGTGCCCATTTGAAGGATATTGTATAGAGATGGATGGCAGAGAGTGCAAATCTAATTTAGCCTGCTCTGCTGTGCGCTGCTTGTGTGCCCACAGCTGTCGTCTGGTCATATGGTGAGGGGTATTACCAACTCAAACCACATAAAACCCCAAAGACTCATTTGATATCCTGCTGATTATGGAGATCAAATGGGACGCAGCATTTAGATGTTAACAAACACAAACTACAAGACCAATGCATTGATGCTGGAAGAATGTTTAGCCATGATATGATGATAATAATTAAAGTAACTGCTTATTGAGTTATCTTCAGCATAATCCCCAACAGATTGACATAATCACATTTGCATAAACATCTGTCTGATTTTCCACAGACAGTTGACTTAGCTCAGACATGCGCTCACAGCAGGTAACCGCATCAGACGATATGCACATAAGCAGACATAGATTAGCAAGAGATTATCAGTAAAAACCAACACAAGTAGATATTCTGCTTTACTTATGCAACATCGCAGTAAAACTCTCTCGCTCGCCCCCAAACATCCCAATCTGCGCACATCTCTGCCCCCGTGACTCCTGCGCTCGGCCGGGATGATCTCTCAGAAGCATCTCAGGCAGGAGGGGATGAAGGCCTTAAGTAGTTTAGCTGGTCATGACATCATCTTTCGCTCAGCTCTGAAAGTGATGACTGGTTCAAATCCCCATCGGATCAATGCTTTCATGGAGGCCCCCGCCGTTTCCATGGCCACACATCGTCCCCGGGCCTGCAGTCTCCACAGAGCTGCAGCCGTATCCAGCCGCCATCCTGTGAGCCGCACGCAGACGCCTTGAAACTCAATTTGCAGCGTCTTGTTTAAGGGGGAAAAGGCAAAATGCGACATGTTTATGGCTGCGTTTCCTGCATGGCTGGCTGACCAGCAGCAGACATAAATCGACGCAAGAGGACCTGAAATCCCAGAGGTTTGGGATTGTGTTGAGTCAGCACGCTGCTGTAACGGGCCACCAAAATAGTTTGAGCATCAATATTTAAAGCAATATTTTCGGAATCCATTTATATTACAAAACATTTCTTATTAATAATTAATATTAAAAGGGAGAAATCAGTGTTTATATTTTAAGATTTGGGGTAATTTTTGGTTCCTTCAAAGAAAACAGCCTCATTATAACCTGCAAATCTACATGTGCAGTATTGAAACACTAATCTGCCTTCCTTCCATTTCCACGTGTGTTTGTTTCCTTGGAGACGTAAAAAAAAAGCTGCTCCTTTGCTTTTCTGACTGACGACACTCACTCAGATGCACAGAGAATCGTCCAGCCATGAGTACTAAAGGAGTACTGATCTCTGTGTTTTTGTTTCTCTGTGTCCTGCAGTGCGGGCTATGACGCTGTCCTGGACAGAAATGTGGCCATCAAGAAGCTGAGCAGACCCTTCCAGAACCAGACCCACGCCAAGAGGGCATACCGGGAGCTGGTACTCATGAAATGCGTCAATCACAAAAATGTAAGCGACTCAGCCGCGAGGTGGCCAAGGTGGGAATGTGAGAATATGAGGGAAATGCGTTCAGAATGAAGCATGCTTTCAAACTGCTCCCCAGTCTGCATCTATCTACAGCATTTCCGGCTCCTTTCCTGCAAAACGCAGGCGAGCCAAGTGGCCGTGCTAAATTCCTTGCCTCCAGAAATGAAAAGAATCTAGCAGGAGAGTGAAACAGAGAGCGCTTCAAGGCTATGAATGTAATCACCGGCGTCGCAGTTTGTGCTCCTCTGCCTCTTTTTCCCATCTTCCACATTAATCCACACTCTTTTGTCCCGTCCTCCTTTTACTCAGGTCATGGCCATTACCAAATGTTGCGTCCTCAGTCCATTGTTTTTTCCTCTGTGTGCATTTTTAACGCTGATCCTCCACACCCTCTCCTCTCTTTCAGATTATCAGTTTATTAAATGTCTTCACGCCACAGAAATCATTAGAGGAATTCCAGGATGTGTAAGTACAGCAAACCCCTTTTTTTATTTTTCTTATTTTTTGCATAATGACGTTTTCATGAAAAACATAAAGTTAGCTCATGTGAGAGTAAAAGGAGGGGTCAGATTTTATTATGCATTATGTGATCATCGCTCCTCCATTTGCGAGGCTGGAGTGTAGCCGGAGAAAGTACTCTAGGTGTAATCTGAGGCTGCTGGAGGTATCCTGTTCTCGTGCTGAATGATAAATGAGCGCGTGTTCACTTTTAGAACAATCTCTTGGCAAACAGCACTGCCGGGGGATTTGTGCGTCTTTATGTCAAGTTTTTTTTTTTCTATTCAGCTAGAAACTGTAGAAGGGTTTCGAATTATTTTAGCAGGAAAACTTGAAGCCTGTCAACCGCTCGCACGTCGTTAAACTCAATCTTTCTCAGGTACCTAGTGATGGAGCTGATGGATGCCAACTTGTGCCAGGTGATTCAGATGGAGCTCGACCACGAGAGAATGTCCTACCTGCTCTACCAGATGCTGTGTGGCATCAAGCATCTGCACTCAGCCGGCATCATTCACAGGGTAAGCTGCTAGGTTTTAACTGCCACGTTCGGTTTGTGTTGTATGATTTGAAATCTGCGCCCTAAGGTCAGTTTTAGGCGCTTTAATTGGGCACCACCTCTTGGTCACCATTTAGATGTTTCCAACCCAGCTGTCTCAGGTCGAACAGAAACCTGCAAGGCTCTAAAATCTTCCGAGGTCTTTGTAAGACCTTTGTGTCTATTTCCATTTCCATCAGACTCTTCTGAGTGATCGAGGGTCCTGTATGGTAGGGGCGCTAGGGTTTGTCCTCCGCAGGTCAACTGAGTGAAGCCTGTGCCTTTTTACACCCACTACAAGCCGGTCAGTCAAGAGAGACATCCCGTAAAATAGCCAGTTGTCATTTTTAGACCTTGGTATAAAGTGTTTATTGAGTTTTAGAGGTGCTTCTAGGTTAATTTTGTTACCTTCACACGGAGCCATGCTTTGCTCTTGTATCCGGCCTTTGAGTTGAGCTAAGCTAATAGACTTGTGACTGTAGATTTAAAGGACAGAGGTGGCTTTAATCTACTAGTTTAGGTGCAAACATTCCCAAAGATGTTGAATTATTTATCTTAATATAAATCTGACTAAATCGACTGACTGCATCAGAGTGGACCTATCCGCGACTGTGCATAAATGTTCCCTATTTTCCCTACATTAACTTAAATGAGACAGATAAGTCAAACATCAGCTAACGTTACTGTCCATCCAAACTGCATGAATATGCGCTCATATTGAGCTTTTTCTCCTCCCCAGGATCTCAAACCAAGCAATATAGTTGTGAAGTCAGACTGCACCCTGAAGATCCTGGACTTTGGCCTCGCCCGGACCGCAGGCACCAGCTTCATGATGACCCCTTATGTTGTGACCAGATACTACAGAGCCCCAGAGGTCATCCTGGGAATGGGATATAAAGAGAACGGTGAGAGAGTGACGATTTAACGCTTGCATGGGTCAGATTTTTAGTCACGTTTAAAGAAGTCTGTTTATTTTGTGCTTTCTTCATCAGTGCCAGTGTATGTGTAGTTGTGTCATCAAAGGGGAATTACTGTTTTTTACCACCTGGACCTTATTTCTGGCATAAAATACGATTGTTTACTCACCCATATAAATTTGGTGTCATATTTATATCCGCGTATATCCATACAGTGGGAGTGACTGGGGCACCGAAATGCAGCCTCTAAATAACGCATTATCTGCTGCAAAGCTCGTTCATTTCACCAATATTTGTTATGATACGCTAGTGCTATTTTGGTCCGGAGCTACCTGTTATCTATTCGCGGACGTGCAGCGGTTTGTTGTTCTTTGGCCAGCTGTTCCTCTCTCTGCCTCCGCATCCTCCTTTCAACGAGCTCCTCATCCGTATACTCTGGCTCTAAACGGTAAGTAAGTCAGTACAGACCCTGGATAATGATAACAGGTAACTCTGGACTCAACAGGGAATAGAACTTGCATATCATAACAAAATATTGGTGAAATGAACGAGTTTCGTGGCAGATAATGTGTTATTTAGAGGCTGCATTTCGGTGCCCCAGTCACTCCCACTATATGGATATACGCGGATCTAAATATCGTCCGAATGACTCCAAATGACACCAAATTTATATAGGTGAGTAAATGATCATATTTTATGCCAGAAACAAGGTCCAGGTTGTAAAAAATGGTAACTCGGTAAAGTTATTGTACTTTAGTGCGCAGTGTGAAACCTTATCAACATTTCTTGTTGAGCTGCTAGACTGATTAAAGTGTTGGAGGTATGAGTCACAGACTAAAAGCCCCCGGAACATCAACACATGTGATGTGAATGACAGCCTGGCTATGACTCATTAGCCAAATTCTTCCCAAGAATGGACGCTCGTGGGCTCCACTGGCTTTGAATTGCCTGACACAAGTCTTTTCTTTTCTTTCTTCTTCTTCTGTTCACTGTCTGTATGTCATACTAATTTATGTAACATGCCTCCTCACTGATTATTTCTCTCTCTCTCTCTCTCGCTGAATAACAGCTACTTCCTTATCGCTGTCGCCTCACAGTGGGTCTCACTAATCTTTGCTCCCCCTCCCCTTCTTTTCTTCTGCTCCCTCTGCTTCTCACCTCTATGCGTGCAGTGGATATTTGGTCGGTGGGGTGCATTATGGGAGAAATGGTGCGCCACAAAATCCTTTTCCCTGGCCGGGACTGTATCCTTCTTAACACTCAGGAGAATGATCTGATGGTAACTCTGGTTAAATTGTTGTTATGTGTGCTGACAATCATCAGTGAAAATGTTCTTTATTTTAAATACAATTAATAATGCCCATCAATTTAAACTTCTTGGTCACTTTTGGTGCTGCAGATACCAGACCTGATGTTTGCTGTGTGTCACTGAGGTGAACTAAACCACACCTAGCTGGCTTCATAACACATGTTTGTACCTGTCCCAACTTTTAACACTTTTCACAGTAACATCCGGAGCGTTATTCAGCCTTATTATCATAATCCTGTCTCTGAATATTTAAGAGTGTGCCGTTCGGAGTGTTTTTAGGCGGTGGGGGCGGGGGTCAGTTGCATCCTACGGAGGAAAGGATGCCTGTTTTCAGTAGGGAGGATAAATATTCCCCATGCTGCGCCCGTGCACATGTGCGCACACGTGAAGTGCATCCCGCCATCTGAGAGTGCCTCCATGTGTGAGTCAGACGGAGTTATTAAGCATTCAGTAATGAATGATTAATATGTTCCCTTTGAGCATCTGTTAATAGCAGCTAATCCGAACTCATTTGGCAGTGTGAGGAAAGTTCAAAGGTTAGAGGTGTAGCCTGTCAGCATGTTAGCGTTTAATTAAAAAAAAAAAAAAAGCTATGAAGCTGAGACAATAAAAGACTAATTGCTAACATGCCTTAACATCTATGAAGCTAAAGCCAGATATGAAGGGGCATAGATTTCTTTTGTGTGTTTTGCTAATGCTGCCACATTAAGACGGACGCCGTTGTCTATTTTGAGTTAATCCCATGTACCTGCTGCTGTCATGCCTCATCCGTAGCTGGAAGTAGTTCCTGTTGATGGACTGACATGCTTCTTCATGTATCAGGTTGTGTGAATGCGGCTTGCACATCCAGCTTCTACCTTGAAGTTTAAAACATGCAAGCTTGCGGCTGTAAAACTGTGCGCAGTTTCTTGTTGATGGTTCGGCTTCTTGCAACTTCCCTTCCAAATATGCACCAATATGTAGATCACTGACAGAGGGGACATGCGGGTCGCTGCACGGTGTGTGCTGGTTGTGCTGATGCATTTTTAGTCTTTGTAACAGGACCACAGAGTTGGCATCGAGAAACGTGTGTCTGAAGGTGCTTGTGTTAATACTCCCCTCCGTACAGCCCTGAACATGCGGCCCCCTAAAAGATTAATGCTCTGGAAAACTAGAAAACGCCGCAATGAGCTCAGCAATATGGCTCTCCCCCTCTGTCTCTGCTCTCACATGAAATTCTTATCATCTAATTATCCGTCCTTTCTTATTGTAGATCGATAAAGTTTAGTCACGCGCACTTCTGTTAATCTTCTGCTCATGGATCAGTTCTGGACGGGTACCTTGTTCTCGGCGATCTTAATTCACCTCATTTCAGCCTGAAGTATTGACCTTGCTGAAGTTATCTGCACCTTTGTGAGTGAATGTCAAAAGATGATTTAGAGCAGTGTTGGGGTTTTTTTCTGCAGGGACAGGTCACAGCACAGTGGACTTTGCTGGTTGTCCCACGATGGATTAGTGCAGCATCGTGCCAAATATGTAGTTATGGATGCCGAGGAAGCTGGAGGTGTATTTTGATGTTGTGTAGGCTGGGAAAAACTCACAGGGATTAGTTTGTGGCGTGTCACTTAAACTCTTTTCAGACAGGATTTAATTCTGATTTGAACATTATCTGTAACGTAGTTATGGCACTGGAGCACCTTTAGCTTTCATATTGTGGCATGCTGCAACAAGAGCAAGCATGGAGGAGATCCAAGCTGTGCTGAGGGGTGTTGAGTCCATGCTGGAACAGTGGCAAGCAATTTTTCTTCAAGGTGTTGTTGCAGACAACTCTTGCACTGTTGCTAAGACGGTGGTGCACTCAACAGTTTGGTTTTTGATGATCAACTCAGGTAGTAATACTGGCAGTAAGCCCTAAATGGTTGCTGTTTATCAGCAGCTAGTAAAGGCCACTGTTCATTATTAAAAATAAACTGATTCAGTTCATCACGTAGATTTCGTTTTTAGCTGACACCAGAATAAATAAAGCAGTGGCTCCGGGGCTCATTATGTGCAATGAATTAACCCGTTTTCAATTAAACCATTGCGCTAATTAGACCATAACTTCAGCCTAAGTCACTATTAGAATTGCATCACTAATTTTACTCATCTGTCTTTCAAAGCCATGAACTGATCAGTTACCCTCTTATTGAATGCAGATGTTCCTGACCCCGCTGCATTTCATAGGAGTGTCTTAATCGCTAGCTAACGGGCTGTTCCACACTTAAAAATCACTGGGTAGCCAGATTGCTTGGCAGTTTCTGCAGTTTGAAAAACTAATCTTGATAGGAGGACCTATGGGAACAATTTGCAGCTTTATCAAAATTGCCCAAAGATGGAGTCCGGCAGTTCTCCATGTACCAACGTTTTGGCTGCGATAAGACTAAACTGAGACGATCTTTAACAGTGACAGCTACCAAACACTGTTGTTGAACGTGGTAGAAAGAATTCCCTACTGCCCGTGGTTTTGGGGGGCTTTGGTCCCTGTAGTGGAAACACACTGGGTTCATAAAAAAGTTTCTCGTCCCTGCAGAAAAAGTTCCTGCAGTGGTATGGCTGATTCATGAAATTTCAGAATGAATTTGAATCTACAGAGAAAGACAGAGCTCAAATGGAGAGATTGTTGGAGTTACATTCATCAGGAATGAACCTGACAACGTGTGTGTGCTTGTGCCTGTGTATGTGTTTGTGACCCCAGTGGACATGTGGTCAGTCGGCTGCATCTTTGGAGAGGTGATAAGAGGGACAGTGCTGTTCCCTGGGACTGACCGTATCCTTCAGACCTTCAGCCACTCCCTCACTCCTAGTGTACGTAGCAGCGGGAAGCGTGCAGCATTTTGTTGAGACCAACAGTGCACTTCAGTTGTAGGTGCCCTGTTTGAAAAGGGAGAGTAACTCCAAACACAAAGGATCATGGTTTTTGGCACCGAAACGCCACGCTGTCTGAGTGAATCCAACTATTTGGTAAATAGCCACGGATAAGAGCCTTAGTGGATGGAAAAAAAAAAAATGTTTCAAAGGGCACTGGGTGGATCATGGCCAATGTGCAATGGAGAGAAGGCGGAGGAGAGATGTTCCAGCAAAATAAAGTAATAGGGGATCTTTGGCAACCCTGGCAGCTCACTGACACTCCGAGTGAGAACAAGGGGCGATAAGGAGGTGGTTTTGAGTGTGTGGAGCGTAAGAGATATAATAACTTGTTGTCAAAAGTTTTCTACACACAAACACGGACTCGTCATCTCATCAGGAGGTTCATTGTCAAGCTCAGTGACACGATTTCTTTTCAAGTTTCAGAAAAGCTCAGACCAAATTGTAAAAATTAAAATTTGTTGCACAAAAAACGGTTTTCATAATTTATTAAGTGTTGCTTATTGAGCTTGAAGGCTTTCCATTTCTAATGCATGCTTCATCAAGTGGGTCAAGTGGGACAAAGGTGTTTGGAGATTAGAATTATCTATTAACGGTGCTTGTGTCCTAAATGAAATCCATTACACCGCACCAGGGTAGTACCCGAGTGGACACCGAGGCATGCAGGATGACAGGATGCTACGTATTCCAGGTGTGTTTGCCTTAACCTTGACCTGCCACACCAGACATTGACCAGTGGAACAAGGTGATCGAGCAGCTGGGCACGCCCTCACCGGAGTTCATGAAGAAGCTTCAACCCACGGTGAGGAACTACGTGGAGAACCGGCCAAAGTACGCGGGCCTCACCTTTCCCAAGCTCTTCCCCGACTGCCTTTTCCCCGCTGACTCTGAGCACAACAAACTCAAAGGTGAGAACCCGTAGGCCGACTTAAATGTGCTGGTCGTTTCCAGTCAGAGAAACGAGATGTGTGTGCCTTAATCTCTGTTAACTGCTTGTCCTTTAAAGTTGTGTTGCTGTTAATATCTTTAATTTAAACATCTCACTTCTCTGCCTGCAGCCATGTTTCTGTTAACAACATCAACTCCACAGCGCTAAGATGATGGTGTGACTACGATGCTGCTGGTTTCTTCCTGTTAAAAGGGAGTTTTTCCTTGCCACCGTCGCCTTCAGGCTTGCTCTGAGGGTTTCAGGCCTTGTTTTGTAAAGCGTCTTGAGACGATTTGTATTGTTACTGACGCTATATAAATAAAATTGATGATGATGATATGACAAGGTGGTGAGAGGGCACTTTTAAAACTATAACGACTGATATAAATGTATATATATCAGTGTATAGACTGTATAAAAATGGATGGTGGAACTGCTCCTCTAGCAAGTAGAGCTCCCCCTGGTGGCTGGCTGCAGTATAGGTCATAAGCTCATACGTCAAGGATGGTTTCTGTCATTTTAGGTAGCTAATATAATGTCGATGCATGTTCACTACCACACTACCACACTACCAGCTGCCATGCCAACCGCTCCGTAAAGCGGCCCTGTAGGACCATGAGTTGTTAAATTTTTTTTAAAATAAGTACAGTCTATAATCCAACATTTCCTTGTAACTAGTGGAGGTAGAGCAGAGCATAGTGTTAATTAAATGAAAACGCGAGTAAGTCTGATGGAAGTCTGGTCGATATTGCGGCTCCGTCTGGCTTCACTGTCGACTCTGGCTCCAAAACTCGCAAGATGGCGCTTCCCGCATCCCCGGGGAAATAGCGACAGTTTGGCCGATGCAAGGAAGTGGGGACCCATTGTCCATATTTATATACAGTCTGTGATGCCAACACTCACTATGGCACACTTGATCTTGACTTAATCATAGCAGTTAGCATGCAAGGTCAAAGGGTGGCAGCAAACACTCATCTTGGCCTCCTCATTAAACTGATATCAAAGTGCACACCTTAATAGATGCAAGAAAGATTATTGGTAACAGAGGTCAAGGGGATGGACGAAAGGAATCAGGGGGGTCGAAGGTACCTGTAATGAAAGATGGAAGAGGAAAAGAGTGATGAGGATGGCCGGGGTCTGAGAAATGAGACAAACACAGTTTACACTATAATAACTTCCTTATTTCTTACCTGACTCCGTTCACATCTTGTCTCCTCTCTCAGCTGAGGAGCGAAAGAGAATCCTTCCTACGAGATACAACAAAATGTACTTTTCCTGTTTCCCCTCTGCTACATCAAAGCTCTCAATTCTCATGAATCACTTTTGTATTCAAGCCGCTCCCTGCCGGATTAACAGTGTTGAAGGAGAGAGAGAGAGATGGAGATGGAGATGGCGTGAAACCGGGGTTGAAGCGCTTCTGTTTTGTATGTTTTGTAGTGTGACAGGTAGGAAACTGAGTCAGACGCAAGAGAGACATCCTCTGGGCTTTGGTTATTCTGAACTGGAGGAGGAGGAGGAGGAGGAGGGAGGAGACGGCGAGCACAGTAGGATCGGGAGGATGAAAGAGGATAAGGATAACGAACGGTGGAAGGGGGAGCGATGCATTCAGGAGCTATTTTATAGATTAAAAACATTTTCTCATTGATGCTCAGGCAGGGTTGCACCAAGCTTTCCTTCTTCATTTCCATCATTCTCCCTCTCTCTCTTCACGGTTCAGCTTCTTTCTGCTGCTGCTGCAGAGCTATTTATAGCGAAGGTCAGTGTGTGTAGGAGACGGATGGTGTGTGTGGTTTAAGGGTTCTCGATTTCAGATCAGTCCGAGAGGGCCTGAGGGCGGAGAGGCTGGCCAGCTGAGTGACTGGTGATGAATTTTTGCTTCGCGGGTGCCGGATGTTTCAAAACGTGTATTTCAAAAGAGAAGCCAGCTCTCAAGCTGACAGAATCAGCCTGTGACAAAAAGCGCAAAGACCTATTTTCTCATCAGCAGTGGCTATATGGGACAAGGCAGAATTTTAATGAAGAAATCAGTCGGCTGATGCTATTTTTGTCAGTTAAACTACGGATTCAGAGTCTTGTTTTGTCCATAATATGTTAAAAGAAAAGGAGAAATTTGAGTTGTTGGTACTAGGGAGCAGTTGACGCCTGATTATTTGGCTAATCTATTTAGCTCTACATGCCTGTAATGGACACAAGATCAAAATAAAACCATAACACTGCGTGAAACTGTGACTATTCTGCTGCTTTTGTTAATTATTCTCTTCAATCCCTCACTCTCTTCACACTCTTCCTCCCTTTCTGCCTAGTTACTCAGTCGACACTGTTGTTTGTCTGTGTTTAAAATCACAGCGAGCCAGGCCAGAGACCTGCTGTCTAAGATGCTGATCATCGACCCCGCCAAACGGATATCGGTGGACGAGGCCTTACAGCACCCCTACATCAACGTGTGGTACGATCCAGCCGAGGTGGAGGCGGTGAGTAGGCCGCCGCCGGATGTATTGATCCCGAGAGCAGTCCTGTCTGTCTGCGTCTTGATTGGTCAGCTCTGTTTACTGATCACTGACTTCCCCCCTCATTTTATGTATTTATTTATTTATTTTAACACAAACAGCTGTTGTAGTTTGAAACGTATGCATTCTGAAAACGCTGGGTCAGCTGCATTTAGAATTGTGTTTTATTTTTAATTTTTAATTCACTTCTCATTTTCATTTTTTCCTCACCGTTTACTGTTTTGGTTTTTAGTTCAAATTTTTTTTTTTCAATATTTCGTTTTCTAGTAAATTCGGCTCAGTGATTCTTCGTCCCGGCTTTTTTTTTTTTTAAAGCAAGAGTGGTGGTGTTTCTGGTTTGATTTGGTGAAGTCTAACGTCTTCATCGGCGCCTCATTAGCACGAGGTGACAGCGAGATCGGGAAATAAAAAAAAAATAAAGCCATCTGCAGCTCAATGATAAATAAACTCGTACAGATACCACTTGCAGCAATACTCTAACGAGTGCATGACCAGCTGATGAATTTCAGGGCTACTCTCTCTTTCGACTTATCCCCGCTGGTTGATGGCAGCGTTTTTTACACACGCCTCCCATTGTAGCTGTTTTTAGACGATTTCATGACTGTGCACTTGTCTAGCTGTCCACCTGTTGTTGGTTTTACTGATGATATTGTTGTTAGAGTTGATGTAGTGTGTGTAATATGGCTGTGAATGGCATCTCAACACATGTTCTGCTGTTTTCCCCTTCTCTAATGTCATCTCATGCTGATGAAGGCCAGAGATCTCATCCAAATATCCATGGTAAATAACAACCGCCCTGCATCGAAGTGATCCGTTCAGTGTAGACTCAATGAAAGAAAATATTTGGACGCTTTTGGTCCGGCATTGTCAATCCTTGAAGAGTCCCTCCTGACATGAAAAAAGGCAGTAGCTGTGAATGTCACTCAAATTACATCTGTATGTCCTTTTTCATTGAGAAATCCACAATTTTTGTTTATGCAATGACGTTAAGGACTCTATATAAGCTGTATCCACCATCAGCAAAGCGGCAAAGCACTAGTTCTAAACTAGATGCATGTCATAAATGAGATTTTAGGAGGAATTTTTCACTTTTTAATAATCGTATAGCGTTAAACTCTGCACATGCTGTACTCAGTACTCATTATGCACAACTGAACATCGATCAAGACACATTTTTTTGCCAGTATGCACCAGTCATGATCATTTTTAAGATGATAAGACGCATCTATCAGGTGAAAAAGGTGCAGATACTGTATGTGCAAATCCATACGACTGCATGTAAACCATCTTAGACAAGCAGTATCTACCTGACATAAGGAAATCCAATTCCATGAATCCTCCTTTGAAGACAGCACCTCACTCCCACGTCATGTATAAACGGACGGTCTGTCGTGCTGCGGCCGCTCACTGCTGACCTCTTATGAGTTATAAACAGAGAGGTTTACGGGTGGTCCCATCACCCGCACTCAGAGAGGGGCAGAATTATGGCGTCGGAGTCAGGGGCAGAATCACTGCATGGGTGGCAAGAAGGGCGGACCGGATGCCTGGCTGCATATTTGTGTCCTGGAAGATGAAATGACAGTCCGATATGTGAGAAGGACGTGGACACTTTAAATGTTTTCTTACCTCACCGTCTGTCACTGACTGTAAAGGTCTGAAGTATTTTCATATAATGTATGTGTGTAGAAGTGGGGAGAAAAAATGAATTACTGACTATTTCATGTGATAAAGTCATTAATTTTCCTCTTTCTTTTCGTCATAATCCACATCCTCAAACTGCATGTTGTTGTTTTTTACATGTTAAAACTATGCAGATACTTTGGTGCGGTTCCACGTGCAGATATTTTTTCATCCCCATGTTTTTTTTTTTACTAATTTATTAATAATTTAGTCTGACACATTGTAATATAAACATATTGCGTTAACTTGTTGTCGACCGGATCCTATCAGCTGATTTGTTACCAAAATGGAGTGTGCTTTCTGCCCTTTAGCCTCCACCTCAGATCTACGACAAGCAGCTGGATGAAAGAGAACACTCCATTGATGAATGGAAAGGTGAGTACTGTTCACCTTTACCGAAGAAAAATACAAACTGAAATTTATGCGATCTAAAAAAGTAGTACATATTCCCTTGATCGTCACTGTTGCTGATTGTCTTTTGCATATTTCTGCCGCTCGGTGTGTGTCTAATCGACCTGTCTCTGTGCGCTTCGGCAGAACTAATCTACAAAGAGGTGATGAACTTTGAGGAGAGAACGAAGAATGGCGTTGTGAAGGGACAACCTTCACCTTCAGGTACTCTCAGTGCATAACCCTAATCGATCTGTAAGTGAATTTACTATAACCTTACTGGAGT
>JASGAT010366087.1:0-12240 GCA_030220025.1 Chelon auratus
GGAAATACCAAACAATAATAACCAACAGTGGATTTTATAAAGACTGGGGTTGACCCCTAATAAATTTAGTGGTCCACTGCAATTTATAAACATGCCTTGTCCACCGATACCAATGCCAATATCAACACTGTCTGTTAGCTGCATGATAATGACGCAAGCTGTTCAAATTGATGCTTTCAATTTAAATGGAATTGTAGAAACAAAAATGAGTCATGGTCTTTTAGTGCCACTGCCATGCATAAATATACGTATCTCTTGTGCTTGTGGAGTTTTTTGGTCAGGTTACGAAACAATCCACTGTTCGCGTCAGTGGTTGGCCGTTGTGGATAGGAGCTGCAGTGTTTTAGCCAAGAATAGCTTGCAAAAATGACCGCACAAGGATTCGTAGGTTGAAGTAAATGTCATGAGTTTTTCATTATTTTATTTATTTTTTGCAAAAATGTCGCCCTTTTTAAATAATATTGCAGCTTCTGTCCATGTGTCTGGGATCTTAGCTGGGAACTGAACAGGCAACCTGGCAGAGCCACCATGTAACATGCGGCATTGTGATTGGCACAGCAGCACTAGGGGACCTCTGCTTAAGAACATTGGTATTTAAACTTATTTAAGCAGAAGGAATGGGTGCATCTATCCATAAAGAAAAGTCATGCATGTTTGATTTTGCAGTGAACTCTTTCTGTAAGACAGTTTCAGTTGAAACATAAGCACAGGTGCAGTTCAGATGGTGTAAGACTCAATCTTCTTAAACATTCAACCTATGTCATGACTAACATAAATTGTAAGTAATTTTCCATGTAATCTTCTGCGTATAGCACAAAACACACAATTTTGCCACCAGACGAATGCACACTCTGAACACAATCTGTTTTCATCTGACTTCCTAGATCAGCTTATTTCTATTCGCTGTCAGATCCTATCCCAGCATGCATCAGGTGAGAAGCACATTTCACCAGATTCATTTTGCTCTCCCCCAAGAAGTCATAGCACTGTTGACCAAGGTGTGAAAGCTTTGTTTTTTCACCCTTTTCAAACATTTAATGGTGTGGTTACTGAGCCCCGGGACAGGTTCAAGCAGTGCCTGTCAACTCGCTCCAGCTCCAGCTGTAGGAGAAAGTCAGCAAAAACATAAAATCGTCTGCTGCACGGATGACAAATGAGGTAATGACTTAGTGGAGCCACGAGATGCAAATTCTGAGCTGTCACACTAAAATGGAGTGCTCTAATTAGCATTCAAAGAGCAGTTCCTCAGTCTCTGGCTGCAGGGAGAACCGGCACACATTCACAAACTGTACAGAAAGATCAACGCATTCATAGCAGTTATCTTAAAAGTTATAATTTCCAGGTTTTTTTTCCTGATTTTCAAAATGAATTAGATTTGAGTGAGTAGATAAGGAATAATTAATTTTAATTCCGTTTTTATTTCCTTAAATTAAATAGCTTGACCCGATTGCTGCATGGAGAAATTTCCGACTATAGAGAAAAGTAATGAAGGCAGATCCTGGCAGTTTTCTTTTGCCTTTATATTCAAGGAAGCCCTCAGATACACGGCTTCCTGAAAGCCTCGAGGACTCAACAAAAGAAAGCTTTTTATATCCTCAGACGTTAGCGGCCTCAGTGTAGTAGATTGGCTACTACCCCACGGATGACATGCTGAGGATGATTCACATTATGATCCAACGTTAGTCACCCCAGCGCTATATTCACACAAAGACTCGTCCAAATGCAGCTAATGCAAGCGTGAATGTATAGAGTTGTTGCCGTCTCAGGAGGTTTGCACTCATTGATCCGACTGAAGAACATGATAACAATATAGCATCACCAAAAATAGACCTCTCAGTGATTATCAGCAAAACCAAGACGAAAAACATGTGTTCAATGTTTCCTTTGTGTCATCACTGTTTTTATAAAGAGTGGTTACCCTTCACTTTGACACTGCTACTCTACACAGAAAATGGGGATGAAATTTAAGATTTATTATGTTTATTATGTCCATATTCAAACACTTAACTTGGCTTTTTATTAGAACGCCTTCAATAGAATCCTTCTTTATTTAATTCTGCTCATGTTTAACCATATTAGTTCTTTTTTTAATAATTAACTATGAATGGATTTTTTTTTATTCATCTCTTTAGTGTTCTTAAGTTTAGTTTTCAGTCCAACAGTATCAAGTGGCTTGTATTTATACTTTTACTATCATGCTGAACCTGTCAGCCGTCCTATATTGAGACACTGTGAAAACAATTCAGTTGAAAAAATCTTGAGTTTTGGAGTGTGCTCTGAAACAAATCAGCCATAAATGCAGAGCGGAAGATAATCCCTACTTTATATTTCATCAGGTCAGCTTCAGAAAAGCATGATCATATTAAAATCTGATTTACAAGTTATTATCTACGGGGATTAAACAACTTAAGCCGTGTTTTCTAAGCCTTATCTGGAGATAGACGTACCTCCAGTGTCTGTGCAGCTCTGCCTTAAAACATTCCTCACTTGCTGATCATAAAAGTAAGTTCCCTGTGGAGCCAGTATCGCAGGATATAAAAATAGGAGTCATCTGCTGGGGATCCTTTAGAAAGAAAAAAATCAAGCTCAGTACATCAGATATAGGGGGGAAGGGTTCAGAGTTTAAGACAATGCTGCACACTTGGTTAAAGATATTACAGTGCTTTTATTAGAGAAAGAACTGAAGGGATGGACTTAATCTCCATGTCAATCAAATCAAGAGAATTAATCTGTCAAGCTTCAAAAGGTGACACGAAGGGTCATCCTGCTTTGTGGCTCGATTGTCTGAAGCTGACTGTGTCGGAACTTTGGTCATATATCATCGCTCCTCTCTGTCCCTGGATTGTAGTCTCTCCACTGAAGCAGAAATGCTCTGAAGTGTGCAGTGCTGTGTCCAGTGAAAGTGGTTATGACCCCCATCATTGCACCGACGCAAGGCTGAACATCCCCAGATTCATGTCTCCTGCACATGCTGTGCTCTCACTAAATTTTAAATGTGTTTTCTCTGCCCCGAGGAGAACAGATGACAATTATCTGACAATATTTTTAGATTATAGTACACCATCAGGGGTAATTTGATCAAACCACCATGTAAATGTATTTTAGACTCTTCTAATTTACAAATCAGGGAGGGCTTGGTTAATGATGCTCAACAGTTTTTACACTGCTGTGACATAATGACTGTGGGAAGATCTGTGGCTGCCTGCAGGTTATTGTCATCGCTCTGTCATCTCGTATTTTGGGTGAATGTTTGCTCCTGTGTGTGTGTGTGTGTGTGTGTGTGTGCGTGTGTGGATCCAGCCTGGTTGCGCGCCACCTCTCTATCAGTGCGTGTGCACGAGTGCCCGCAAAGCCGCCGCTGCTCCTCTCCAGGCGCGCAGTATCATCCACAAACTTTGATGAGCTGTAACCTTCACCGAGGCAACAAAACGAGTCGGGCTGCAGGAGTAATTAAAATAGGCAGGATATATATTTTCAAAACAAATACATTTCCGGGCGTCACTAATTCTGGGCGATAAAGGTGAGTAACCTGAGCGCTTGGCGTGTTTACAGTGCGCGTTTTTCTTCTGAGCCACTGGGGCTCTGATTATTTGTTTCCGATGTTTTACATGATCTACAAGTGTCGCCAGAACCAAAGTGTGTTTGTGCATGTCTGATATGTTTGCATTAACGCAATCACACACACACATCTAAATATATTTCCATCTTCATCCGGAATTAAGTGTTTCTTTGCGTGCGTATTTGTGGCTCAGTTTCGCTGGTGTCGCCTTATTTCTTTCTTTCTTTTCTTTTTTTTTTTTTTTTTACACATCAGAAAGCTGTGTGGCAATTTCTCCGGCTTGCAGTCTAATTCCGAAGCTTTTCTCAGCCTAACGCACAGGTGTCAAAATGGAAAACACTCCGGTGGAAATTTTCAAAGACGACAATGAGTGCCTGTCCACGCTGCTGGAGGACTGTCCGGGGAATTCTTCTGCCTGGGTGTCCGGATACTCTGACAGCCGCAACGTGACCCACGATGATGATGGCTGGGAGCAGGAGAGCATGTCTCCCATCATCCCCATCATCACTGCAGTCTACTCCGTGGTGTTTGTGGTCGGCTTGTTGGGAAACTGCCTCGTCATGTATGTGATCATCAGGTATGGTCAATTAGATTCTTTGCGTAACGTCATTAATCTTCATGTGCTGTGCCCAAATGAATTTACCATACAGTAGTTAGAGTGAGACAATGACTTTTGGCACAAAGAAGGGTTGGACCATATTTTTAGAAGGTCCAGTCAGGAATGTGTCTCTGCAGTGCCTTTGTAAATGTTATTACTTGTGAATGAAGCACTTGCGCCAAACATTGTGCTTTTGCTGTGATCTTAAGGCCACCTGGTCTGTGTCAGCTCTTGGAGGCACTTTACAAACAGATGCTTTACAAGAAGGAAGGTTGTTGCTCTTAGCTTATCAGAACAGTAATGTGTAATGTGCATTAAATGGAAATAGTAAGTTAATACAGACATCAGGCTTGCATTTGAGCAACGAAAGGATTGGGAGGACCATTTAATGTGCAAAGAATACAAATACAGAGCTGGTCCTACCTCCTCCAGGAACTAGAAATCCCATTCGAAGTAGCCCACTTTATGAATCCCATAACTCTCAAAACTGCTAAGACGTAACAACAATATTCCATAAATTTCTCCAAATCCAGCGGACATGATATTAGCTGTAGTTGGAACCAGAGATGCTCTATCAAGCTGATGACCTGCTTGCACCTCATTGGGCATTATTTACAGTCTGTGAGAGCAACAGATCTCACTTGATATAACGTGAAACGCCGTGTCATCCAGAACGATTCGGCCCATAGACAACAATTACCTCCCATCAGATTGATTGTTTCGCCTGTCCTGGAAGCCAGTTTTATCACTTCAGACAGTACGTTTCAGCGCGTAGTGGCTCGGCGGAGCACTATTCAGCTGAGGGAAGATGAGTTTTATGTTGATTCACTGGAAATAGTTGCGCTAATCTAAGATGTACAAAGTCAGCATGACCCATGACATGATTTGTAATGTTAAACCTGCTCTAATCAGCATTTGTAGATTAACACTTAATCAGACGTACATATAACATGGAAAGTTTTGCTTATAGTAAAGAACCAACAGATCATTACCTCCAAACTCTGCAGGACTTCTCAGCTCTATGAAGGATCTACGAAGGTGTTTTTCAGCTCATTGTTTTTGTTTTACCTTTCAAAACTTTAAATGGCCTTGTTTTTATATAACGCTTTTCTACCTATTGGTACTCAAAGCGCTTTACATTCACAGACGCATCCACACATTCGCTCTCACAAGCACTCACACATTCACACACCAGTGCCACGAACTGGGAGCAACTGGGGGTTCAGTGTCTTGCTCAATAACACTTCGGCATGTGGCTCTACCAGCTGAGTCACGGCCAACCTTTATTCTTCATCTGTGTCGTTTCCTGCAGCTGTTTTCAGCTGACAAATGCTCTGAATTAATGCTACCTGCCAGGCACCGTAAGGACGACTAAGATAGTAGCAGAATTGTCTGATAACTGCTATACTCTCATATATCCTTTGTATTCTCTTTTAGATAAGTTTAATTTAGTTCTGTGGGAATGTACTGAGACTGGGTTGCTCTTGGAATAGGCGATGGCTTCCATGCATGAGCCATCACTGATAGACCAGATAAGAGGACTTGATTAACACCTGGTAACCATCTCAAGTGGAAAAACAGCTCCATGTATGGCACTGTTGAATCTTGCCCTTCCTCCACTTTCAAATTAAACTTTTGAGAGTTTGATAATGAAATGGGAAGTTGCGCACACAACATAGTTAGTGGTACTTGGTGAGAACACAACTATTAGACACCTGTTGTTGTCAAGTAGCCAACGAGGCCAACAGTAACAACCACCCGGTGGTAAAACTTAAACTCAATTTATCACACGTATAATAAAGGTACAAAGCTGTTGGGAATGTCAAAATGTTTCTCAGACATATTATTAAAATTGCAAAGTAAACTCCATACAAGTCAATTACAATATATTTATTTGCCATTCACCTCCACCATTTTTTAAAAATGTCTGCTATCACATGTCACTACTTATGAACTTTAACCGTACCAACAATTTCCACTCATGAGGTCTTATATTTAGAAATATATTTAGATGTACTCTTCAGTTAACACAACCTGTTCAAAACCCAAATTGGCTTTTTCAGGAGTTGGTGGAGACCAAATCAGAGCTAAAAGAGAGATCGGCCTCTTCTCATTTCTTTGTTTTGTACCGACTTGCCTCCTCTGTCCTCCCGTCTGTGACTGGGAAATCAATCTCAGTCCATCATCTTAAAAGATGCCTCAATTTTTAAAAACAGCATGTCAGGCTTGCCAGAGGAGCTGTGAGAGAAGTCACACACAGGTGCACCCTTCTGAGAAACTGTGACGGATTAAAGCGGCGTGACACACCGCTGGAATATTCTGTGAAGTTAATTGAAAGTAAATACAGTAATTTTGTCACTTGTCGTGTTTAACTGACTTTGCTTTCAAATGGCGACTCTGAAGCGAGGACGTCTCGCTAGGTTAAATGCCTGTTGCTTCGATACCTCTCTCATCATGTCACTTGCTTTCCTTCCCAGCTGGCATTTTAATTTGGTCTACAAACGGAGAAATAAGAGGAGGGAATGAATGACAGTCTCACTTGCTGCACTTCCACCAAGTGGCCAAAAGGTCATTTAATACAGCTATATAGTAATACTCAGATATTTGGGGAAAGCATTTTAGCTAAAAGGTTAGCTTCATCCATTAAATAACAAATACAGAAGCAGCCATCAGCAACTTTACA
The DNA here is from genome assembly GCA_030220025.1 of Chelon auratus. Classification (NCBI taxonomy): domain Eukaryota; kingdom Metazoa; phylum Chordata; class Actinopteri; order Mugiliformes; family Mugilidae; genus Chelon; species Chelon auratus. Next base: position 6,841 of record JASGAT010366087.1, read on the forward strand.
ACCAAAGATGCTGTTTGATTGTACAGATGGGATCAGATGCTGACTATTTCTTTATTTTTCCAGTCTTTATGCTACACAATAGCTAACAGCTAGCTGTAGCTTCATGTTTAGGGTCAAACCAATCCTTGAATGATGAAAAGAATTCACCGAACAAAAGAAAAAGAAGTTTGATTTCCAGACCAATTACGCTCTTGGAGATAATACTGGCACAATACCACAGCTCTGTCAGACTCCTTTGCACAGAAACTTACACATTGTTCGTTATAATTCATTTAATAATTAACACATTCTTATTATAGATAAAACCGACACATAGAAATGCTTCATTTACCCTGAAGGTGCTGCGACGGGTAAAATGAAAAACTTTAAACTAATAAGATTGAACTTCTCAAAAGTCATCACCTAGAAAATGCTATGAGAATTTAATGTAGTGTAAACAAGTCGATTATGCACGGTTCGCCACGAGCAGCGGACGATACATAGCAATGAGTCCGAAAAATTGCATTAGTGATTCAAAGAAACTAATGACCAAGGTTTCGTTCATGATGAGCTGAGCAGAGAGGTTAAATGGCTGCTAAGGTGGTCTGTGTGGATCGTTGGCTCTTATCATAGCTCTAGCTATAACAGGACAACCTTGTGTTCTCCATATCTAACAGATACACAAAGATGAAGACAGCCACCAACATTTATATTTTCAACCTGGCGCTCGCCGATGCCCTCGTCACCACCACAATGCCCTTCCAGAGCACAGACTATCTTCTGAACACCTGGCCCTTCGGAGAGGTAGTCTGCAAGGTCTTCATCTCCATCGACTACTACAACATGTTCACCAGCATCTTCACTCTCACCATGATGAGTGTGGATCGCTACGTGGCCGTGTGCCACCCAGTGAAAGCCCTGGACTTCCGCACGCCCATCAAAGCCAAGATGATCAATGTGTGCATCTGGATCTTGTCCTCGGCCGCAGGGATACCTGCATTTGTGCTCGGCGGAACCCAAACCAACAGCGGTGAGGTGGTTCTTTCACTTGGCGAAAGTTTAAAAGCCTCAGTCAATTTTCAAAACATTCACCTTGAGCATGCACCAGTACAGCTAAAGCAGCAGAAATATATTCTACATTAATCTATCAGTGGAGGGTTTTCCATTAGTCACAGAACACACACATCCATCCTGATTATGAATTATGCAAAAAATAGAAAAAGAGAGAGAACAAAATGTTCCTTTGTGAGTGCAGATTAGCTGCTTTGTAACAGCTTGTTAGATTGCTAACAGAATAGTGCAAAGCGGAATTTTATTTACGTGCACTTCGTCATGTTATGCATTTTGTTCTTCCCTCTCATTCTACAGACATAACTGAGTGTGCCTTACAGTTCCCAGAGCCGTACGCTTACTGGGACACACTGATGAAGGTATGTGTGTTTGTGTTCGCCTTCGTGGTGCCCGTGCTCATCATCACCGTGTGCTACTCCCTCATGGTCCTGAGGCTCAAGAGTGTCCGGATGCTGTCCGGCTCTCGGGAGAAGGATCGGAACCTGCGGCGCATCACGCGGCTGGTCGTTGTCGTGGTGGCCGTGTTCGTGGTCTGCTGGACGCCCATTCACATCTTTATCCTGGTCAAGGCTCTCGTGAGCGTGCCCGAAACCACCGCCATCATGGCTGCGTACTTCTTCTGCGTGGCTCTGGGCTACACCAACAGCAGCCTCAACCCCGTCCTCTATGCCTTTCTGGATGAGAACTTCAAGCGCTGCTTCAAGGACTTCTGCCTCTCGGCCAAACTGAACAGGGAGAAGGTGTCGGGGAGCAAAAAGAACCCCAGCACTGTGCGGGAGGCCGCTGTCGCCCTGCAGAACCAAGATGGGACTAGGAGGCCGACATGACTAGCCGTGGAGCTGTCTACAATTTCCCACATCGGAAAAGAAGACTCACATGACCTGGGCTTAACCCACATCACATCAGCAATGTAGACTGACATTTGGACACAGTCGATTCAGCTCATTGTCATCAGTTTAAACAGTGCCAACAATGAAACGAGTTCATTTCAGTCAAATCAGAGCAGCATTTATAGTTGTATTCAATCTTTGCATGACAATAACTTCATCCTCCAGCCCTCAAACCTTTGAAACAGTTCCCTCATAGCAGGGAATGATTGTAATCTGTGAAAGATATTGTGCTTTTATTATTTCAACTTACAGATGATCGAACATTTTTCTTCTACAGTGTCTTCTTTCCGACTAATGGAAGGAAAACATCCAAAATATATGTTTAGGTGTTTATTTTACTACACTTTAACTGTCGTAAAATAACATTTGCATATTTAAACATACATTTAAAGTAACTGTCTTCATCCAAGTAAACAATTGGGGACGTTTCATGGTGATATCTATGAGCCGAACTGTGTAAATAGGGGTTTTATAGTAAATATCTAAGGGCCATATTCTCGAAATAACTTTTTTTCGTGGTTCGGTACATGCAGCAAACTTTTCAGATTTCTTTTTTTCCCTAGTGATATTCTGAGGTTGTTTACAGAGAGGTTTGCTCATTAATCATTTATGGCATGAATTATAGAACATTTTATTCCTAAAACATGACATTAAATAGATTTTTTTTGCCCCAGGTTTTGACAGTATTTTCTGATTCGTGGAGTTATAAAAACAGACGTCCAAGATGCCCTTCGTAAAGATTTTTGACTTAAGATTTATGAACTTGAACTTTTTAACCAATGTAGATATATGCTCTTGAAATATGTCCAAATTAGTGTTTATTTGACCAGATAATACCTATTTTTTATGTTAAACATATGATTTACTACAATTAATCGTGTAAAAAGTACTTTTCTTTGTGTAAATAATCAGCAGGTGAAGTTTCATGGCGACATTCTGTATATAAGTTAAAGACTTTTACCTTATTCACCTGTAGTGTTATTAACAAGAGTTAAGAGATTTCTTAGATGGCACTACTAAGAATGTGCTGCTCATTAGCTGAAAGGATTGCTGCAATCAAATAGGAAATTGGAATTATTTTAGCAGCAGTATCATGTATTTGAGGAGTTTGAAGGGGTTTCACTTCTCAATCCAGGTGACTTCTTCAGTTCTAAATGGCTGCTTTAAGTTTTTAATTCAGAAAATCAATCAAATCAAAAATCCTGTGAGTTTCAGGTGAGCGTCAGCCACAGATGCTCTGAAATAAAAGCCTCGACTGAAAAATCCTCTTATATGATCGGTGAAGTGTCTTCATGAAAAGTCAGGCTAGTTGAGTTAGCTTTGTTTTAGCTTGATATGTAGGTATACCTTGACCCGGATGACTGAAAATATCCGCCAACATTTGGTGTTTTATTGCTTCTTTATGGCCAAGACCATTTAAATACTATGTCAATCGATAGTAAAAAGAAAAACAGTGATTAAAATATTGCACAAAGAGTCTTCATATAATTATGTTGATAAATTCAGAAGAATTGGCTGAAGGGAAAAAATGAAAATGAATACAACAGTGGCACATGTGAAGTTTCATCATGTTTTGATATATGTGTTTTTTTTGTTTGTTTTTTTTATTTCATTTCCTCTTGTAACTGTTCTGTTGCCATGTGTGCCTTTAACAGTCCAGGATGTTTGTAGCAGCAGATGGATCAGGTCAAACAGCACCTCATGTACAATATTTAACATGTCAGTGATAGTTGCACGGATCACTGGTCACTGAACAAGACGCGTGCCAAAAAACGATGCTGACTGACCGCAGCGTGAGAGACAAATGACTCGTGGTGGAGGTTAAAACATTCAGTCACATTTGTCAGTGGGGAGAGTTAAAAGGTTAAATCCTGGACTTGAATGTGCATTAAAATTTGACAGAGGGCTCTCTATCAGCTTTGACCCTGGCAAAGCGTCCAGACCGATAAGTTGTTCTATCTATGGATTAATTACTCACATGTTCTGTGTATGGCTTTTACCGTGATGCACATAGCGAATCGTCATGCTATTATTCTCGTGCAATCTCAAGATGTGAAGTTGTGCACAATGTTGAATACAGTATATTCTAACAGCTGTACAGTATGTTAGTATGTACACACTACCTTATTTTGTATAGATTCCCTAGATCCCGTGCACAAGCATCATTGAAATATATTGTATTTGTAGCATGTTAATGATTACTGCATAAAAGCAACATCGGCAGCCGTATGTGCTTGATGGACTGTGCTTTTTTATATTGAATGTACTGCAAATAGACTCCATATAACGGAATTAATCATGGCATAAATGCATCTGTTTCATTAAAGCACAACTCCTCTTAAAACGCAAATTAAATTTATAGCTATGACATACAGAGATGAAAATACACAAATAATAGACATGATTCTGAGGAGATACACTGTGACCAAGGCATTGCAGTTTTTCTATATCTGCGCTCACTGTTTAAATCTGTACATTTGCTTTGTCTGCTGACATTCAAACAGGACGTGTATTGATTGCGACATCCTGTCTGTGAAGTGCTTAATATTAAAATTAGATTAAAACAAATCCTCATTGTTCTTATTCTTGTGCAGTGACAACCTTGTCTTGTTGTCAGTTTTAATTTGTGAGTTTGTGTGGTAGAGGCACTCTCCTTTGGGGGTTTCCTTTCAAACCGAAACACAGTGGCACAATGGGAGAGTTTCCTGAGCGAGGACGTTTTAGTATTTTACTGTGAGTCAGCTGCTCCCTCCAGAGGATGGAAGTAGGAACATCTGTTTGAGGCCCACAAAGTCAGCCGATCACCCTGGATGATTCCATTAACACCAACTCCACAGCTCCCTCATCCCTCTTCCGCTTCAAGACCTCTCACATCCTTTAATCTGGCAATCCCAGCTAAAATCAAATTAATTATATGACCATATTATCATTGATTGGCTGTTTTTTATTTGCTTTGTAGATTTTGTCTCTGAAGCTTTTTCTATCAGTTTACTTGTCATATCTGTCCCATGCTGCCAAATTTCCAAAATAAATAATGACAAAATTCAACTGTGGGTGAAAAAACAGATCATAACAAAACATACAGATACTCTTTTATAAAACTTAGAAAAGCTTTGACTTGTTTTCCTAATTTTACTTCAGTCTTTTAAACAACTTTCTGGAATTTGTTTCATTAGTTTAGTCCGTGCCCATATTTATAACACTCATGTCAATAGTGTTAAATGTACTGACTCCTTGAAGTATAGTTATGTGTGCACTCTGGAAAGAGATGCAAAGCGAAAGCATAACATTTCCTTTGTATAGATACTTCACTTTGAATGTTGAAGAGCTGCAGTGATAGACACGTGAATGTTTATTGTAAGGTGTATGTTACAGAAAATCAGAAAATGGAAAATCAGAAAATGGTACATATAACAAATAATAATAATTTGAAAGTGAAATTATGAAAAAAAAGAAACCG
>JASGAT010366098.1:0-29761 GCA_030220025.1 Chelon auratus
GGCAGCAGCTGTAGTTCTGCATAAATCCACAAGAGGGCGCGAGTGAGTCTGAATAGTTCATAGACTACAGGGCAGAACGAAGTGACCTCAGTGTAAACACAACATAGTGTAGTGATGTAAGTCACATACACACATTTATTTATTTATTTATTTATTTTTTTTATTAAAGAGACAGTTTAAGAGTTTTTGATTAATAAGACAAAATGCACAGTGATGCTTTTCAGTATTTGTTTCTTTTCTCTTGCTGTCAACAAGCCAGGAACCAAGTCAATTTAAATAGATTATTTAGAGCAAAGACACCTGACAACCAGCACAAATCATTGGACTGGCCGTGGCCTGTCTCAGTGAACAGCTAAATCAGACTGTCTCATAAATAGTTTGTGATCAATAAACAAATTTGGGCTTGAACTATCTATCTATCTATCTATCTATCTATCTATCTATCTATCTATCTATCTATCTATCTATCTATCTATCTATCTATCTATCTATCTATCTATAGAAATGGTCAATAAACTCTGAAACTCTTAAATGACGAAGTTCATTTCCTGATACTCTTCAAATATTAATAGGCCGGCCTGCACCTGAGCATCCAATAAAGTCTGAGAAACATAAATTCACTGAAATTTCAGGCCTGTGACCTGATGTGTCACAGGCCGCTGTTTGTCTCAGGGGGGGTTGTTGGAGTTTCCTTGTAACCGGAATTAGCTGTGAAGTGCGACCTTGAGGTGTGAACACGGAATACTAAAGGTCCGGCTTGCTTCAAGAACAAGTCCCTCATACTTTGCACCTCGTTTGCAAGTGAATATCTTAACAAATAAATCGGGATTTACGTGTGAAGCGTGGCTGGAAATCGATGAATTCCCACAGTAAAAGTAAAGTCCAAATCAATGTTAAGCGTGTTGGATCTTTAAGGTTTAATTTGGTAATGTGAAACTGTTTAAATGAAGAGCATTAGCTGACATTATTTCGTTATAATATGAGCTATAACTAGAATATGGATTCTTATAACGGGTCTTTTATTACAAAAAAAGATCTGTGCGCAATTACGCACAGGCCTTTTCACTTGGTGCGCTTGAGGACGTGTTGCTTTGGTTTATTGCCGGTTCGTGCAGCCTGTGCAGCTGATAGGCCGTGTTGTTAATTTATTCATGGAGCTGAGAACTCATGTTCAGGATAGGCCCACTGTCAGGTGATGACGCGCTGCACTACAGGCGCAAGGGGGACAGCTGGGCCCGCAGTCCGGTCACTCTCATTTGGATGCAAATCTACAAGAGTTGAAGAGTTGGCTGACGTCAGGCAGACCATAGTATACCTTTAGCTTCTTGTCAACAGAGCCACATCATGTGAGACTTGAGACAGACTGGAACTACGGCGCATTTCACTTTGGGAACCCATTTGGACTATAAACAGCAGAAGGATTGTTTTTAACAGTTGCAGGGCAACAATGTCGCCTTGAGATAGGCCACATTTACCCCTTTGCTGTTTTAGCTATATTTAAATACTTTTTTTTTCTTCAAATCATGTATGTGGGATACCTACTGGACAAAGAAAGCGGCATGTATCACCAAGGGCCAATAAGAAGATCAAGCATCAATCTGCCTCCACAGAACTTTGTTTCTACACCACAGTACCCAGACTTTACTGGATACCATCATGTGCCAAACATGGATACGCACGCACAGTCTGCGGGGAGTTGGGGAACTTCATATAGCGCCCCACGGGAGGACTGGGGTGCATACAGTCTGGGACCCCCTAATACTATTCCTACACCAATGAACAACTCATCTCCTGGACAGGTTCCTTACTGTTCATCTGAGTACAGTCATATGCATCCTCCGGGATCTGCGGTTTTACAGCCGCCACCAGACAACGTTACTGTTGCACAACTTTCTCCTGATAGAGAAAGACGCAATTCGTACCAGTGGATGAGTAAAACTGCTCAGTCGTCTTCAACAGGTGAGGTCATCATCTTGAACATTGTGAGAAAAATTATACAATTCGTGGACATACTCTGCTATTGCAACAAATGGTTGGCAAAGGATTATTTATTTATTTTTTGGGCCGCTGTGTTTCCGTTTGATCCAGGATTTTACGCACGCATGGGAAGCACTGTGCCATTTAAAGTAAAATGCTCCTATCGAATTCGTTTAATCAAAAGGCGTCTAAATTCAATGTTGCCAAAATGTCAAAAGCAGAAAGTGGATATAACCTGGGAAAAGTCTGATCCTGTGACACTTACATAGTGCGTTTTGATTACATTTCGGCTAATTTGTGCTTAGAATGAGAATATTGATGATTCTGTAAATGACTCTACTTCTATGAAATTTTTAACAGAAATCGGTCACATGTGCCCATAAATTATTCCTATATCTTACAATGCTACTAAGTTTAAGATTGTCTGAAGGCCAGGAGCCCAGTCTGCTGTATTCTCTTCCGAGGTAGAAATTTGTAAAAGGTGTGAGGAATCGGCGCCAGGCCCAGTTGTGATGTTAATGCCATTATTCCTGGAGATGTGAGGTCGACTTCCCTGTTACATTGTTTGGTGTTTTGAGTGTCATCCGTCATATCCAGGCAGTGGCCTTTGGTTTCAACACCTCTTCACTTTGATATGCGCCAACCTCCCTTCCTCTCCGAGAGTTATATTGCCGGAAAGAGTGACATTTTTCACAGCTAATATCCCAAACGTGGAGTAGTACATACTAGTACATACTGTATGTTTTTACAATAGCGTGTATTTCAGATCGAATATACCAACATTTTATTATTTTGGACATTTGGTGTCTTCCAAACTCTTTATTTTAAATTGTTATTTTCACATGCGCTCTTGTAAGAGGCCTCTAAAACTGTAAAACTAATGCAACAATTTCACATAATAACCTGCTGCCTGCAGGTATTTTACGCAGAAAACAACAACTTTTCTACAGATGTGTTCTTATCTCCCGTGTTTCTTTTGTACTTGTCAGTGGAGGATCTGGGCCGTGGCTGTTTGAAATTCAGTGTGCTTAAAGAAAGATCAAAAAGCTCAATTTGCCTATCTGTAGAAAAGGCGAGGAGATGTGGATTTAAGACGTCTCTAATAAAGATGCTATGTGCAGATAGGCCGGTCCTGGCATGCAGCCTGCTCTGTGGAAATCTTCCAGTTCGACCACTTAACCACTGACAGATGCAGGCAAAATATTCACGAGGTGTTTTGCCTATTTCTCACCTTCACAGGTAAAACAAGAACGAAGGAGAAATACAGGGTAGTGTACACAGACCATCAGAGACTGGAGCTGGAGAAGGAGTTTCATTTCAACAGATACATCACCATCAGGAGGAAATCTGAACTGGCTGTTAACCTCGGTCTCTCGGAAAGACAGGTAGGTGTCTGTCAGGCAATAGACTAAATTTAAGATATATAAATAAACCCATGCGTATTAACGCATAGGCCTCTCGTATATGCATGTATAATGTAAACTTTCCTCTCAAAGTACCCTACAGTATGAGGTCAGCAATGTCATGTCTGTAAGATGTGGCTATTTTTAAAATAATCCAACAGAAAATCACATTCTTAGTATCAATATGTATGTCTTATTTTGCTAAAGTCTGAAACGAAGAGTACTTTTACCAGCAATAAAACTGCTGATATTACAAAAACTCCTTCAGTTTAATTACATTTTGATAGTCAGTTAATGAGCGTTACGACATGACAAGCATTAATCAATTCATATTAATTTCATTATTTAATATCCACTTCTTTTTAGTCGTTTTATTTTCATTTTAGTAAAGCACATGGAATACAACAGAAATTAAATAAAGCAGGAAAGACAACTGTCCTTACTCAAGAAACTCCAATAAACTCAGCGACAACGTTTTTATGTCCTATCTATGCCTTTTTTAATTTGATTGTATTTTATTTTATTCTTTTATACTTAATTCATCGACGTCTATGGAAATCTTTGAGATACTGGCTTATTTAGACATTTCTGTATATAATCTCTATTTATTTAAGGGTTTTGGAATACCATAAGTAAGTTTATTAAAGCAGGTAGACGAGAACAGATTTATTTAAATTTTTTATTTTTATTTTATTTTCAGGTTAAGATTTGGTTTCAGAACCGCAGGGCCAAGGAGAGGAAGCTGATCAAGAAGAAGATGGGTCAGTCTGACGGCAGCGGCGGCTCTGTGCACAGTGACCCGGGTTCAGTGAGCCCTTTGCCAGTGCCTGGATCTCTTAGCCCCTCAGAAATCCACGGCTCTCTGTACCCTCCTCAGGGAATGAACACCTTGCCATCTATCAGGAATATACAGCAAGTGACTGTGACTCAGTAGAACAGTTCACCCTCTGGACCATCTCTCCTAACTGAGCACTCCGACACGCTGAAAGGACACTTGATAGGCAGCCAGAGGATCTGGACTCACGTCCTGAAGCACAAAGCTGCGGATAAACATTTGATTTATAGCAACGAAATGCTGGAGGCTCTTGAAATATTGCTTTTTATAGAATAGTTCTAATAACGTGGGGATTGCAAACTGAAAAAATCGACGTGTTTCAAACTTAAAAGCTTTTAAATTGTTTGTGAGTTATTAAGATATAAATATCGTTTTTTGTATGTGATAAAGTGTATGTGTTTGTGAATAAAATGAGAAATCAGGGACATGCCATTGAAGTTTCAAACTAGACTGCTTCGACTTGACAAATAAATCATTTACGCACATTTTCAGCACCGTTTGTGCAAAGATCAGATGTTGATGATACGGGTAGAAAGGTCGTTTAATGGCAGCTTTCAAAATGTAAATAAAATGCTTTTTTTTGCAGTACACCTGTCATTTGTTCTTATTTCCAACACTGGCGTAAATGGATTTGCTTTTGCGCATTGTGGATACATAAAACCAAATATTTCCCACAAGTAGCCTACTGGCTGGCATGCCACAAATTAAGATACACAACAATTGAGCGTTTCATAGATTACCATGGCAAGGTGACATGTTTTTTCTGCGCAAGATAGATTTGTGTTAAATTTCGCTTAAATGACCTAACTGTAAACTGTAGGCCCCACAGCTACCTCAGCTGTAAATAAATATTCGGGCCTGTAACAGTATCCAACGTTGACATGCAGTGATGGACATATGTATCAGATACTTTCATTTAAACCCTCAGACGTCTGTGTTTTCTTTTAAATGAAAATAATCATCTTGCAGCAAGATCACTAGACTTTCAGTGGTATATCTAGTCTACAGGATGTTTCTTGACAGTCAGAAAGGTCAGAAATCATTTAAAACCAGATAAACCGTGTACAAATGAAATATGAGAAACCAACAAAGTGTATAGCCTACGAACGGATAGGCTATAGAAGTGTCTGAGGCTTAATATTGTCTGATATTCTGCTATTTGAATACTTTTTGTCCATCTGAAATATGTTAAACGGAGTATGTGTAATCATCAGATACACTGGGCTTTCAGATGTCTGATTTATAAAGGGGAGATAGCTTTAAAGCATTTTAGAAGCGACGCATGCTTATTCAAAGTGTAGGGCTCATGCGTAATCAGTTGAAGTGACCTGCTAATTGTGGCTAGACTGGATATTTTGAGGCCCTTCCTGTCTTTGACCATGTCTGAGCTGAAGAAGGTCATCAGTTATCCCTGTCACAAGATGCAGGACGCCTGTATGTGTTATGGTGTCTTCCAATCTATATCCGTCCTGTCTCACCGGTGTTGGCTTTATGAACAGATACCCGCCTCGGCGCGCTCTCGCTCTTGCGTTCCGTGCGCGGCCCCGCAGGAAGACGTCATGAGCGTCTTACTACCCAACATGGCGGACTTTGATACCATTTATGAGTTAGAAGACGAAGAGGATGAGCACGTAGTAAGCGAGGAACACTTGCCCAGATACTGCCCGGAGCCCGTGGTTATGCGAGGGGCCGGGCACATCACAGTGTAAGCAGAGCCGTGTTTGTCGCCGCTGTCTGTGCGTGTGTCGCTTTGTTATGCTTTAGCCTGCTTAGCTGGTGCTAGCCTGCTAGCTAACGCAAATCACAACAGTTAGCCATATGTTTAGCCGAGGGGATAGTTGGTTTGGACACAAACGGGACATTATTACGACAAAAAACTAACATTGACGGATTTATGTTTCCATGGCCACTGTGCGTGTGGTAGATTAGCAGGTTATATTCATGGCTGTCAAGTTTACATGTTGTGTCGTTGGCTAAAAATCTTCTGACCGAGAAAACTGTCATCACCAGCCTTGGGTTTTTACCAGACATCATTATCTTGCCCGTGTCACCGACTTAATCATAGCTTAACAGTTCTTTATTACAGGCCTTTATTATTTGTTTTCATGGGGACGTCAGCTTATTTTCTACGTGTATTTGATGGAGGCAATTTATCAGGGTGATTAATAGAGCATAAAGCTCAGAGCACCATTGTGTTAGTTTGTCTCACTGTCATCTTAATCAAATCCTCATTCATCTTCATCTCAGAAGATGCTGAGTCCCCCAGCTGCCAACTTTCTCCAGATTTGCATGTGGATGAAATAAAAATGGGCATGCCATAAAAACGTCACGTTTACAACTGTTGTGAATAGCTGTTATTAAAGCAGCACCACTAGTGTTAAAATAAAACCCTATACATTGCTGTCAGGCTGCCAGCTCTTTACTCTATGTGGACTGTTCAACCACATCATGCAGTTCCTCAGGTAAAAGCTCAAGGTCTGGACAGACCTGCATGTACAGATAAGTGGGGATGACACACCGCTTATCATGTGTTACCTGGATAAAGGATCACACCTGGACTCCTCCACCTTTAATATCGTCACATCAAGAACTACAGTAACCTATATATTTATTACCTATAACCTATATCTTATATCTTCAAAAGCTGTACACTTACTTGCCAGTTCATTAGGTATACGAGCGCAAATAAATGCTTCCTGATATAACAGTCCTGCACTAAATCTTAGCCTCATGAAGGCTATGATATTCAGCATTTGTTTAAAATAACAGAGAGAGCTATTGAGTGAACAGTGGGCCAGGCTAAAATACAGAAACACCTTTGTGTTTATTTCAGTTTGTGTTTGTAACAGCACCACAAACTAAATCCAATACAAAATGGTCGTACGGTTCAATAACCGCCTTTCTTACACTGTGTCTGCATAAACCGAATATTATTATAACAGTCATGAAGGAGGATTTAGGGCAGGGCAGTTATATAAGAATGTATTCATATTCATTAGTGCATCTAAAAAACTGTCTAGTGAATACATGTGGATTTCATCCCAAATTAAGAGTAGCAAAAACATTCTCTCAACTATTAATATACATTAGGAGGGCACTGTTTATAGATGCGTTATAATGGCAGGCCACATTAATCTGAACTGCATAAAAGATAATAAAAATGTAAGGATGATGGCCGGAGCAATCTCACAATGCACATTTCATTGTTGCGCGAAGTCTGCCTAACCATATGAAAACAGAAATACGTTTTGTGTAATGCTTTTGTGTGAATTAATGTCAGTTAAACTAAACTTTAAAGTTAACTAATGAGCATGGGGCAATATATTTTTGCTTAATTTTGCAATGATGTTCACACTAAAGTGAGATTTTTTTCTTTGTTTTGGTTACATTTTCATCTAAAATGCTTTATCCCCCCCAGGTTTGGACTGAGCAACAGATTTGACACAGAATTTCCGTCTGTTCTCACGGGAAAGGTACAGTTGCTTTTTAGTTCTCTTGCACTTCAGTCTTGCAGGCTGCTCTCTGTTCAAATCCAAGTAGGAAGAATGAAGCAATTAAAGCTGCACTGATTCTTTTGTTCCTTTGGGCCTTTAACAGCCCCAACTTCCCCAAATCGCCCCATTCAAACTTCCCAGAGTGGTTTTGATCTGATGGAGATGCATTATAAGTAACGTACCACACTGCATAGAAAAGAGCCTGAATGTGCTGCTGTCCAGCTCTGTCAATGAGTAAGCCATCTTTGGGGCTCAGTTGGCGGGGACCCCAGTGTTTTGGATGGTCCAGCTCCAGGTGATAAAATAATGAAATGAAGAGTCCGCCGTAGACAAGAAAGGAAAGCTTCCTGGGTCGGACGCAGAAACACAAAAAGGCTGCAGGGGTAAGAGCAGGCCGAGGGAAGTGTGGGGCAATAAAAAGTACCTTCAGTATTGTGACCCAGGGTGACATGTGATAGATGAGGTCACAATTATGATGATTGAAGGGTGCAGATCAGGCCCTGCTGGGCTTTATTCTGAGGTCTTTGGCTGTTTGCAAAGAGACCTTTGCATCCTGTCATAAAAGATTACGACCCCTGTTTTATGGCGTACAGACTCAGTGAGGAATGAGCATCCATTCAAGTTGTTTAGCCAGCGCTGCCACAGGCATTGAGCTTATCTCTCCTTTGAGTCCCTCCTTGCCTTGAACAGTCTAGAGCGTAGTTAGCAAGTTAGGGGCATAGTATTTAGAGATCTCATCTCTGGACAACATCTGTAAATATCTACCTTTTGGTTTTCTGAAGCTCTTTGATCTTAGTGCACAGGTTCCTTTTGAGCACTTGGGAATCTTTAAAGTCAACAACACCGTGGCACAATTGTCTCACTCCCTCTTGCTCTTAGCTATTTGACTTATACTTAATTTTTTTTTTGATGATTTCCCCTTCTGCACAGCCCCTCTGTTCATTTTCATCCTCTCTTTTTTTAGGTAGCACCAGAGGAATTCAAAACCAGCATCAGCAGGGTGAACGCTTGCTTAAAGAAGAACTTGCCTGTGAATGTGAAGTGGCTTCTTTGCGGCTGCCTGTGTTGTTGCTGTACAGTAGGCTGCAGTCTATGGCCTGTTATCTGCCTCAACAAGAGAGTAAGTCTCAGACCTCCAGTGACACGAGTTGGACAGTTTAACTCTCCCTTACATCAGCGCTGATTACTCAAGGGCTGTTGTAGCAATTCATCTGGTCTAAGTGTAGAGGGTAATAACAACTCGTGTTCACTTAGTGGCTGTTTGTAGAAATGATGCATTGCGCAGCACAGCCCCAACTCAAGGGTGTGTCATTTAAAGGTGGTGTTACCACTCAGAATTACTGACAACAAAGTGGAAATTACTAGCTGGTAAATTGGGAGTTCAGTCCATAAACCCTAACACTGTGACTGTTTACTGTTACCTGTTAATGTGTTAAACCGAGTAATGAGTATTTTGCTGCTTACATTAATGTGCATGTGTTTGTCTTCTGTTCCCAAAGACAAGACGGTCTATTCAGAAGTTGTTAGAGTGGGAAAATAACCGGTTGTACCACAAGGTAAGAAAGATGCCAAATTGCAGATTATCACCTGTGTGAAAGTGCTTAATTGTCTGTGTGCAGTTTAAGTTAAATGTGTCATCATGATGGAGAATGATCATTAATCTGGTTTGTAAACTTCCACCCGTCCCATAAGCCACTAAAAGCTATTTGAGTCAGATCTGGTGCACAAGGTCTGAGAGGACCGCGAGGTCAGCAGTAAAATGGCCGTGTTAATTTTGTTTTGTCTCGCAGCAACAAATTACAGCTAGTAGCTGTGCAAAGGTATAAAGGAAGCTCTTCAGGGTGTCTGGCCACAGTTTGACCTCAGTGAGACCAGACAGCCCTGCTCCCAAATTCCCCCAACACTGAAGGGGAGATTTCAGACAGATTTTCCTTTGTGTGTTTGTGTGTGTGTGTGTTTGTGTCTGTTCGAGTGTGAAAGAGATGGTCAGTCATTGTGTTTGTGTCTTTTCTTCTCGTCAGCTGGGGCTGCACTGGAAACTCAGTAAAAGAAAATGTGAAAGCAGCAATATGATGGAATATGTAAGTAAGCTGTTGCAAAAATTCAGTCATACATTTATGAGTTATAACACAAACATTTTTGTGATCTGCTGATCTGTCTAATAAAATATTGAAAATGCCCTTTATAATTTAACAAAGCCCCAAAGAAATGCCTTGCTTTGTTTTATCGACACTCCAAAACACAATGATATAATGTAAAGTATTTTGATAAAGTTTAAATGAACATTTAATTGTAAATTTAATCTAATGTTCTTCTAAAAGAAATAATGTAATTTGGTGCTAATCATAGTCCATAGAAATCCTGAAAATATGAGATAAGTCGCTAGATAATCTTAGAATTGAATAAACCCACTCTATCCAGTTTGTTAGATACACCAAGCGAAAATGAACGCAGTACTACCATCATAACAAATGGTCTGTTTATATAAATAGAAATACATGTGGGGCTAGGTGCACATAATACACATATTTTATATACGAGCAATTAATGTTCCAGTCATAAATGAATAAGAAATTAATATTTATTTTACAGTTATGGATTTGCCCTGAAAGATGATCAGTTTTTTTCGTTTTCTCTCTTCAGGTGATTCTTATAGAATTCTTACCCAAATATCCTATATTCAGACCGGACTGAGGAGGCTGGTAACCGACTGGATGAGTGGCCCTTGAATCTTATCCTTAGTGCCTTGTATATACAGTATGTTGGAATGAGGGTCTGCGCCGACGTCTCTTGGGACGACCCTGTACATTTCCCAGTACCTTGTACATTAAGCAACACTGTCACTTTGCTTTAGAGCAGGTTTTGCACATTTTCCCAACAGAACTCAACATGTCCCCTTTGTTGCACTCTGATGTGTTTTTTGTTACGTGTGAAAAACAAGTGAAACTCTCAAAAAGTGCATTTACCCCAAAGAACCATCAGCCTGAGTCCCATTTATGATATCAGTAATCCCTTGCAAAGAATGTGATGCCTCCACCTTCTCTAACTGTCCTTGCCTTATGTATGATTTTTTTTTTTTTTAAGAATATCTCTACATGTAACTGGAGGAGGAAGGCTTCGGGTAATTCAACAAGTCTGTCGATTCAGATGCTGTCTGTTGGGTTTCCTCTCTTTGAATCCAGTTCTTTGCAGGTGGATGGGATGGTTGAAATTGCCTAACATACATTAATCCTCTGTACATGGGAACTAGCTAGTACAAGAACTTGACCTGTAAATACCATGTTAGAATAAGCTGTACAGTGATATACCATTGTTTACATAAAGTTACTTAGCTCTTTAGTTTTTTTGCCAATATATTGCTGTACCATAGTTTCGATTAATGAAAGATGTCTGCATACCTTTCTAGTTTATGGACCTGTTTACCTTGTAAGCCATATAGTGACAATGTACCTGATGCCAGAGTTAGGACTGATTATTGCACTGGAGGAAAGTCAGGATTTCAGACTAAAGTTCATCCTGAATATTCATCCATTGACAACAGCAGTGCGTGTTACAAAGTGTTTTTTGCCAATGAAGATGACGCTTCGGTGACTTGTCATCCGTTAAAGCTGGAAGATTATGATTTGAACTCTGCACTTCCATAAATTTTTATTTTTATTTCATGTTGTCACAACTTTGCATTAATTTTGTAGTTTTGTACTTTTCCCCTGTGCCGTGTGTGGTCCTCCTGATGTGTTTGGAAGCACATGCATCTACAGTATGTGGTGTATTGAGCAGATGGTTCCTTTGTGTCAGTCATTCTCTCCAGTGTTAGTATTACTTTCCTGAATCTTAGTCAACAGATTGCTGCATCGCGTTGTATTAGAGTGCCTCTGAAGTAGTTGAAGAACCACAGAGAAGTACAGGTTCAAATCTGTTCTCCAGTATAAAGGAGACTTTAATCCTCTTCCCAGTATTGTCCCTGTTACTATTCTTGTAAATGTTTTGTCTTGATGATCTAATCCCTACGGAGAGAGAAAATAAATGGTTGATTTTAATTTTTCTTTGCTGCGTCTTCTTTGATTTGAAAGCTCATTCTGATACTACTCGAAAAAACTGATGATTACTGACCTCAGCTATTGCACTTTGACCGCAGCCTGCTGCCCCACTAGCAGAAATGTGGCTATTTGTCATGTTTAACAAGGTGTTGAATCGTTAACTTTAACAAGACAGCCTGCAATTACTCAACACATTTGTACAACTCAGGAATGCTGTTACCATAACCTGCTGCTACTTCCTAATGTTACACACCAGCGGTCAGAGAGCTGAAAATACCATGCCATGTTTCTACTGTATCTCAATACAACCCCCAAAGTACTGCAGTGGTAGGTTTCACTTCAGGGTGGTAGGTTTTATGATCCTTTGTTTTTTTGTTTTCACATTCACAGCCTTCTGTTGCTCAGACTGGAGACGTTTTCAGTAACTGTTGGTTAATCCACGACTTTTAGGTGATTTAGATAGGATTTTTTTAATTGTAGTGCAATTTATGAGGTGTTAGGGTGGTTAACTACAGCACTCAACCAGGCAGTACGATATTTTCAGGACATCTAAAAATAGTTGTCCTGAAACAAGAATTTGAATGCAGCTTAAGTTTTGACGCGCAACCGTCTTTAAATTACTTAAAACTGGTACCTGAGTATTTCTTCCAGCGCACTTACTCCATTTCACTGACACTATGTAGTATCTGTGTGTGTGTGACCAGCATGTGTACTTCATGCATTTCTGTCTAGCTGTACTGGTCTTACTGTCTTGTGTGTTTGCATGTACAAACACCAGTGTGTCTGTGTGTGATAGTGCAGCATTAGTCGTAAAGGAGTATGAAGGTAAAATACACTCTCCATACAACTTCTTTTGCAATCATTTTCCTTCGTTTGTACAGACATTTCATATCATACTTCTTAAAAAAAAAATCACCCAGGAAGTAATAATACTTTTCAAAGTGTTTCAAAGAGTGTTAAACCTAGTTCACCTTTTTTATGCTTTCAGACCACCAGGGGTCAGGCTGAACCGACTGATAAAGTGTACAGCGGTACAGTTTGTTGGACATTATTGACCGTGTTATATAATTTCATGCATTTGTACTTTATCCTTTGTGTTCATTATTAGACACCATGTCAGATAACTCATGATCCCTTGTGAACTGCTTTTTCATCATAAAGAACAAAGGGAGATTTGTACAGCCCAGTAACATGGACGTTAAAGTGATTGCCCTGACATTTCAAACTTAAAAGTTAAAACTTTTTGTACTTATGTCCCTTACTCTTAGCTACACTATTTAAATTTTCTTTTTGGTTATCTATCCAAAATGGCATGCCACTTTAAGAAACATCCACCAAAAAAAAAAAAACAGAAGAACTCCATGATTTGATGAGATTTTATTGAACATAATGAAACAGCAGACAGGCTGATACTGACGTATATTTCACCGCCACTATAAATTGTTCATCAAGTCTTGCATCCATTAAGACACAAGAAAGGCCACTGGGAACGTGCTGACACACATTTGTCTGAACAAGGCCATTCTCCTTTGGATTCCTATGAACAGAACATAATGAGAGGAAATAATGACAGAAAACACATTTTTGGTACAGTTGCAATTAAGGCTTTAAGTATACATTCTGGTTTGTCATTCAATATCTACAAGGCACCCACTTATCAACATAATTCAGTACAAACCATTTCAACATTTGAAAATAAATACAGAGTGCTGATACGTGGACATGTATCATTGTGAACAAATCAAAAGCAGATAAATGTCTGATTTATGGATTGACAACACTTCTGATTAAGACCAAACATTAATCACAGAATTTATTAACTTCTTTAGACCTGCCAAGATTTTACTAAAAGGTTTATTTCCTGTTTCAGAATGTATTAATATCAAACCATAACACAAACCAAAGCGATTTCCTATCAATGTGATTCTGATTCAGTGGTCACAGGTTAAAGGTTTGTTGTGTGTGTTCTTCATGTCAATTTGAGTCAATTGTTTTTGTCCTTCCGTGCACAGTTTGAAAGTGCAGTGATATTTAAGATTAAATCACACTAGTGGTGCAAAAGGTACAAGTTGCGGGGGATGTGTTTGTCTTTGGCATCGATCTATAGAGTCAGCAGCCGTTTTGTTAAATGTAGTCATCTGATCTATTCTATTATTCAATGTTATAATATTGGACAGGAAAAAAAATATACATACAGTTTAAAAACAAGATAACAAAGATGTTTCAAGATAACAATCCTTCCAGTTTGTCTTTAGCATATAATTTACTGATTGTCGACATTTCTGCACCCTGATATAGTCATCAACTGCCCTGTGAGCACACCAGACCATGAGACTAACATCTGCTGAGATTATACCTGTGAAAATGATTTGCTTTGTACGTGGGATGGATCACAAATTTAAAACCTTGACAAAACAAGTTACGCACGGAAAGGATAGTGAGTGTCTCAGTGAAGAATGCAGCTAAACAGGGCAAAGTGTGTGAGTTCATGTGACAACTAAAAGGGTGACACAGATAAAATAAAAAACAATCAGTGTGTGTTTTCGCTACACTAGACTTCCCGGCCAGGACACCACAGTCAGTGTGACTTTATTCTTCTGCAGCTTGAGCATGGGGATGAGAGAGGAGTTGTTCATTCCCACAGTTGTGGCTCCATTCACTGCAACAATCTCATCACCACACCTAAAGAGAAGCACAGATTATTATTGTCTGGCTAGTAACAGTGATGATAGGATGCACTAGCTGATGAAATCATGGTTGGGTTTAACTTACTTGAGGCGTCCGTCAAAGTGAGCAGGTGTACCAGGCACAATGGTTTTAATAAAGAAGGGCTGCTGCCCGTGGCTCTCCTCGTAGCCACCCACGATACTAAAGCCCCAGCTCTCATTGTTGGTCTTCTGCAGGACGATGTCTCGGCACCAGTGCATTTGACTGAAGTGACAAATTCAGGATCTTAACTTTGTACCATGTCACGTAAAGACTGTGGAGGAACAGATACCAGCTAACTGGTGCTACTGAAGTTGACACTACTGTACCTTGGTAATCCCAGCCAACGAGTCCACAGTGGTGTCCAGTTGAGGGTGTCGTCTCGTGGGTCGTCAATGGGGTCGAGTTCATCCTTGTTGGCAGCCTCGGTGTCCTCCTCCGAGTCCTCAGAGAGGGTCTGGATGACACGGAGCACCACCTGGGACTGAGCCGTCTGAGCCTTGAGCACAGAAACGGCCTCAGTGTAGGTAAGCTGAGTCAAATCAACACCATTGATGCTCAGCAGAACGTCACCTGAAGACAAACAGATGATTTCAGTTAAAATGCTCCATGTTTTAATCAGTGGTGAAGTCAAGCTGCCGTCATTTTAATGAGAATAAGGGGAGTTACACGGTTTAGAGACAGAACCTCTCCTAGAGAAGTCAGTGTCAAGCCTCTAGTTTTGCACACATCCTTTCTGTTGTCCGTGAGCAAGTCATTGTTACTATAAATAGTAGCAGGAAAAAAGACAATAGCCCTTTCCTTCTCAGCCAGTCATCATATTTTCAAACTGAAAATGTGTTTATTCTGCCAAATATTTAATCCAGTTGTCATTTCAGAGATTAAATTTATCGTTTTGATACTTTCACTGTGTCGCATTTGATAGTAATCAAGAGTGTGATTGAAGAGTGTCTTTGTATTTTGGACTTTTGGTTGAACAAACCACAGCATGTGGACACATCATGGGAAGCATTTCTAAATATCAAGAAAATGAATATGTTCTGCTCTGTACCTCTTTTGATGGTGCCATCTCGGTGCAAACAACCAACAGGCTGCACACTTGTGATGTAAACGGGCAGACGGCTACGACAATCCCTCCCTCCAGCAATAGTGATGCCCAGGGAAAGCCGAGGCTCCTTCTTTAAGCTCACAGTCTTCTCCTGACTGGAAAACCCGCCTGGAGGATCCTGTATGCAGAATGAGCCATGTTAATACTAATCAACAACAAACATTTAAAAAAGACTTCAACAACTTAAAGTTTAATTTTTGCCATCAGATGCATCAAATCTGTGCTGCCATGTGATCTCAGCCTCTCCAGAATCCTTTGACGTAATTGATCCCTCTCAGAAAACCACTTGTAGAAACAAATGTGAAACATTTGAGATGGAGCTGAGAGGTAAGAGTAGAGCAAACGTGTGAGGATCAACACTAGGCTCTCGTAGTGGAAAAGATGTGTGGAAAATGACAACTTCAACCAGCCTCCTTGTTGCTCTCTGGAGTCTGTAAACCATCGGAAGGGAAGCTCGGGGGAGGTGGGGGCTCTTCCTCCCCACAGCAGGGAACCCATCCCCCCCAGCGAGACGAAAAGGCTTGACTCTGCAGGCGAAAGCTAACTGTTACCAGCTTTGATCCTCTGCCTCCCAAAGAAACAACCAAAAAACAACAAGACAGTGGCCCCGTAGCGGCAGAGTGAGCAGCACCCCGGGCCTTTTGATCAGGACAGAGGGAGGCCCCAGAGAAGGGCTTTCATCTCTGCTCACCAATGCAGGTGTCTGCTCTCAGAGATTCTCACCCCTAACCGGGGGTTGCTGTTCTTTCTGCTGACAGTGTATGGTACAAGTCAGTGCGAGAGAAACCATTACACTGTGTAAACAGAAACATGCAAAGTTTGCAAGACTTTGCCACAGACATTAGTGGTTACAGATGTAAAGTAGCTGGGAAAGGCACAGATAAATGTGAACATAAACCATATGAACCATTTTGAAAAAGAGGTCAGGAGAAGTCTTCTATTTTGAGCATTGGCTTGCGAGAAACTACTTCACATTACCTTCATGTAGGTGGATTGGCGCCTGAAGTACTGTGGCTCAGGTGGGCGCCTGGCTGTTCGGCTGTGTTGTGCTTCTCTGTTGCTTCCTCCTTCCTCCTGAGCGTCTGCAGGTCTCATCACCACAAAGTTCACACGCACTTCACTGGCCTAAAGGACACAAATGAAAAGCCAACAACAGTAAATACACTTTTACCTGTAGTTTTGGTGTTTATGTTGGTAGTTATAGATTGCTATTGTCAGCCATTTTCCATATCAATATTTATGCCTCTGGCTTCTTTTGATTAATGGCAATTTCATGTTGGAATTCAAACTGCAGGAGAAACTATGTTGGGATAGAATATTCTTTATGTTTACACCAACTGCAGTGGTGACTGTGAGAATACTGGTCCATCTATCACTTTGATTTTATACCCAACAACTATCCTAAAAGGCTTGGCATTTTGTAATGACGTACATCACACTTAAAATAATTTTGTTAACACAGATTTTTTTGCCTTTGCTGCCACGATCAAGCGAAAAGACCTCATAGCAAGCATTCTGTCAGAATCAGAATGCAATTATATGTGCTGTACAGATTCATCCAGTGCCTTCACTATTGTGCAATTTTATGTATGCTACACAGTCTATTGTTGTTTTGTTAATGTTGCACTATTGCAATGTAAGTGAAAGCAGTGACTGGAAGTTTGCCTTGTTGCTACATTCAAGTGGTTGTGGGAACTACAGACGTTGGGAAATGTAGCACATCAAGCGCCTTCTTCTTTGGTTTGTTGTTCATTGGTGTGATGCTTTTTGGCAACAATCTCCGAAATCTAAAATGACTAATTCCATAAATGCTGGGTTTGAAAACCTTGTAAGTCAAAAAATCAATCTTTAAACTTACATCATGCTTTGAAAATGGTCAATAGTACTGCTGATTGCCTGTCCTTTGTAGTTAGTGTTCTGAAATGTTAATATACCTGTATGATCTGGGCAGCACTCTCGGGTGTACCGTGCCTCAAGTCATGTCCATTGATGGCCAACACTTTGTCATTGTTCCTCAGTTTTCCGTCTTTGGCTGCCAAACCACCAGACAGCAGGTCCAGGATAAAAACCCCACTCTCATCTGATTTGCGGATGAGTTTGATGCCGAGCGGCTCTGTGCGCTGACTCTTCATTAGCGTCACCTGCAGGACGGTGCCGGGGTTGTGATTGGAGGTAGCGTTGCCATGGGGACTGAGAGCAGGTTGGGAGCCAGGGGGAGTGGTGGAAGTGGAAGGGTGATGATCAGCCCGTTGATCCCTTAATTTGAAACCTTTCTCCTGCATGACGGTGAGCCTGAGGAGGGAGGGCTGCCGCAGCACTGCGATGGCGCGGGTGTGGGGAACTGAAGCCAAACTGACGTCATTCACCTGGAAACACGACACCACGGAAATAACAATGTCAGTGGTAACGCAGTCAAGCACAAACATTGCACTACATACTTTACAAACAAGTATGCTTGTGAGTGTACTTTGGAGAGTTATAGCTTTCTATCAAGAAGAAATGTGAGATTACAAAATTAAGCTAAATTTGTGTTTTTCTTCCAACAGGTTATTAGGATGTAAAGCTTGGTTTCAATTTGTGATTCAGGCCTTTTTGCCTCATTTCCTTCAACCTCTTTCTATATTAAAATGATCTAACTATAATAAATGCATGACAAATAATAGTTGGAAGTTTTTCTGTTTTATAAGAGCATGTCAAATTAATTTTTGCCTTACAACGGAAAAGAAAGACTGAGTTTTAAAACCTTAGAGATGTAATCTGCACTCATCTCTGCCATATCTCTTTACATCCACAAACTTTACAAACTCACAAAACTGTGCAGCTATAATTTTACATCCTGAGAGCGGCCTGTTGACTTGAGGGTTTTTGTTTTCATTTCCAGGTTTGGGATTGGTTGGCTTTAGAGGAAAAGCTGCATTTCAGAGGACACACTGAAGCTGAAATAGTCTGTCAGCTCAGTTTACAGCAGTACCACATAACAGGACAGCCAGAGGGTAGAAATCCAAGGAGGGGAACAATAGTGGAGATCACTAGTTATTCTTATTCTGCACTTTCAGTCTCTTCTGTGTAACTAAAAGTGTAACTGCAAATGAAACACTAAACCAAATCAGTTGCTAACTACATAAAACATTTACACTAGTATAGAACTAGAATTGGTTACATGTAATATTCACATTAAGAAATTATTGATGCCAATAACCGGCTGTATTGCTCTCTTTCTCTCTCAGATTAAATATTTTCAAAGACTTCATGCTTGAACACTGACCCTCTCAAGCTGAAAAGGCAGTGAGTCAGTGACCAGGTAAGGTAGTGTACATTGATGTGACGTTGTTTGTGCCTGGCAAGACAAACCACGCCTTGTTGCCATGGAACCAAACTTGTTTATCTGGAAGATCTACTTTCCCATTCCCTGCTCAAAAAGCGTTGTGTTTACAGTACAATGAGAATGGAAGCTCAAGGTGTCTCTTCAAAGACATGTTGACCTGAGCTATTACACAATATGAGTATTTCTGAACGCTGCAGAAGAGATGGATAGTTACTGTGTCTTTTCTCATTTAGTCTCTCTCTCTCTCACACCTCCAATATATGGTCCCCTGGGGCCAGTCTGCCATCTCGAGCCGCTAGCGAGTCCCGGACGATCTCCTGGATGACTATGTTTCCGAGCGGTGTGTCTTTCCCCCCAACGATGCGAAGGCCCAGCTCTTCCTCTGGTTCTTCTCTGAACAGCTCCACCACATTGGCCTCGGCCACCAAACTGGACCGCAGCGGGGTGTTGTCTGGATGAAAGAGAGTGAGAGAACCGAGCAGAATAAACATGGCTATATTTGCTGCTTATCAAGTTCCCAATCCTCCACTCTTTGACTGTAAAATGTCTGATAAACACGTGATAACTATCACCACTAAATGAAGTTCACTGGGGCAACGATCACTGACAGATATACAGGTTTTAAGTCTGATAATTATGCTTTGTTTCCCTTTGTTCAGCTAAAAGGTTGACATTTAATTTTTTCAATTTAATGAAGTATAAAGCTACCGGGCGTTCAAAAATGCAGGAGATATTACCGATACTGTCCTTTTACATGTAAAGGGAAATTATAAACTCATTTTGTGCCCTTTAACTGAAAATTTCCCAACATTAGTGTGCCTGAATTCAATCAACCTGCCTGTACAACACATTAATTAATTCATGTTACAATAAACAAAACACGCTCAGCAGATGAGACCTGGTGTGGGTGGTTGAAGGGATGCCACCACGAAGAAGGACGATGAGAGACGATGAGGGATGAGAGCAAGGGTATAAAGTATGAGTATGCAAAACATTTGAATCTTTTACTGCCATTTTCTGTGGCTTCTGCAACTAAAGTTTAGTTTTATACATGCTCTGTGTAGAGGAGAAAACGCACAGCATTCATGTGGATGTTACTTAGACATGTACCACCCACCTAGACCAGACCAAACACCCCCACCCCATAGCAATGACACTCCTTGATGGCAGCAGCCATCCCCAGCTGGATGCAGCCTGACACAGTTTTTTCACTGTGTTTCCAATCAATGTTAATCTTCACTAAGTACTGGAAAAACAAACATCACCTGAAGTTCAAGAGTCTGAAGTTACTGGTTGACTCAACACTGTGTAATAAAATGCAGGTCTCTACCGGTAAAGAAACATTGCAAAATTTTGGTGAATTAAGTTTGAGTTGTTTAGGAACAACTCACCAAACATGAAGAACAGCACAAGGTGTTGACCTGACCTATAGGTCCCAAACTGATCAAGTATCTGTGGGATGATCCACAGAGGCCCCTCTCCTCAACCCATAGGACCAAAGGCCCCCACTAACAACATTCTGTTGCCAGACACCACAGGACACCCTCAGAAGGCCCATGTCCATTCTCTGGTGGTCACAACTGTTTTGGAGGCACAAGAGAGACCTACACAACATTAGGAAGGTGGTTTTAATGTAATGCCTGGTCAGTGTACATTACATGATATTAACAAATACCCAAGTGAGTACAATATCACTGTAAGCCATAGACATGATGACCAGACATATAAAAATATACCTTGCTGTAATTAGCTGTAATTATCCTATAAAGTAACACTATGAAAATACTACTTAAACTTTTATTGATCGCTATGCACTAATACTTTTAAAAATGTCTAATGTTTGCATTTAATTTGCAAACCTTACAGAAAAACAACCTGTAGCTACAGAAATGTGATGGAGGTTTATGACTTGTTTTGTTCTGTTGTTTGTGCTGTGATAAGACAAGGATATCTGGTACCAGTCTTTTCATGGAATGCAGTGATATAGATGTAATCTTCTCATCTAGCTCCCAGAAAAACAGCAAGAAACTTAATTCACCAAAATTTTGCAGTGTTTCTTTGCTGGTAGAGACGTGCATGTAATTACACAGTGTTGAGTCAACCAGTAACTTCAGACTCTTGAACTTCAGGTGATGTTTGCTTTTCCATTACGTAGTGAAGAGTAACATCAATTGGAAACACAGTGAAGCAGAGGAGATCTCGGCTCATAATCTCCATCTGAACCACATGAAGTATATCTACCGTAGGGCTGACGTGTTCACACAGATCAAACAAGTATGTGCATGCCGTCCTACCAATCACGTCAGTCCCATGGCCACTGGAAAGGCATGAATTCACCTGACAGCAGAGATGTAACCTGGATGACTCAAGATACTGACATTTTTATAACTCGTTTCCACTGTAATGTGCAGTGATTCACTGATTTTAGATTTTCATAGATTTTAAGAGGATACAGACACAATTTGATCAAAATAGTGTTTTTAATGGCAAGAATAAAAACTTCTCTGCAGTTGCCTGGCAACTGTGTTTTAGCGGACTTTAGTCTATGGTGTCTGCTGCCAGGTTGTTTTAAGGGGGTTTTCCCATGATGAGCCCGTCTAGTTAAAACATCTGTGAGCTGGTATACAATAGGCTGATGATTCACCAAAGACAGACGGAATCAAACCCTTGAGGCTAAAAACAGTTATTCATGTGTGCGTCTTAATAATAACCAAAGCAGGGAAGCTCTATAAACATTATTTACAGTCACTGCCACACATGAACCTCCAACTGCCAAACACATCCTCAGACGTGTGGAATTTACTTATCATGTTCGGACAGAAAACAGACTTGCAGGGTTGTGTCACTGTAATATAATGGTGGCTGTTGTAATGATAAAATGACTTCTTACCATCCTCACTTTCCTCAAAGGCAGGATTAATCAGGCCAGGCTCAGGCTGATTTCGGGACAGCGTTGCTGAATGTTTTGCATCCCCTGACAACTCGCCGTCACTCTTACGTCCCCTTAATTCATTCCACGAGGGCCTCTTCCTCTTCTCTGCTTCTTCCCTCAGTCTTCTAAAAACCGGACATCTGGGGATAGACAGGAAGAATCAGGAAATGACTGGTCTTTGACTAGGGATTTTACTATTTTAGAAACAGCACGTGTGAATGACAGTCATGAACTAGAAAGAGTGGTATCTAAATGTTTCATGTCACCAGGAGTTGAAACACAATAATTCAAGGAGCAAAAACTAATGTTTTGAGAAGGCAAAGAGAAAAGAAGAAAAGCACTATGCAGATGAGTAGAACATTTCACTGCATTGCAGGGTGTCTGGAGAGACAGGTTGAGTCTGATTAAGTCAGTCAGAGTGCTGGGACTGCTGCTCGGCCCTCATGCCTGAACTTTGCCTCCACATTGTTTGCACAGAGAGGCTGCGGCAGGACAGCCTGCCTCCCACAACTGACTGCGTCATGGCTGGCCACCGGTACGATAACAGTGACCACACTGGCCATGAGAAAAACAAGACGACCAACCTGCACCTCGTCTTAAGCTCAGTAATTACGTGGCTGTGTGTTCACAGAGGAAGAGTGAAACCAGAGGTAACTGGTACAGCTTCAAAGTAGGAAAAGACATTCTTTGAAAGGGCACGAGAGAAAACATCAATGATAGTTACTTTAAAGTTGTTCTAATCATAAATTAACATTTACAATTAGCATTTTTTTATGAGAGTGAGACAAGAGTGTCTGTAACAGCAGCCATTTTGCTTAGCCAAGCGCATAGACTGGAAACAGGGAGAATAACGAGTTTAGTGTAGCTCTGTCGAAAAAAAAATAACCTTCAGCACCTCTGCTGTTATTCCTTCAGTTCAGCAGGTAAAAGGTCAAGCGTGGAACATGCTTTTGAAAACTGTTACTCTGAACCAACAATATGTGTTCAAAGGAGATATCAATACAAATGAAAGAGGCCAGATTCACTATACTATAACCTCAATGTTTTATAAAAAAAACAAAAACAAAACAGCAAATTACCAAATATTGAGTAAGTCAAAAAAAAATGATGGCCCTACTGTAAATGTTAGAATGATGAGGTGGGGGCAAAACGATATTCACTAAAACGTCTGTCATGAACTGTCAGCATCCCACCCAAACCCTTACCTGTTGTGCAGGTGAGGCTGAAGTTCACAGCGCTGCATCTGCTGCTGGCACTCTGCATAGTGGGGACACATCACAGTCAGCTTGTCCAGCAGGTTCCTGACCAGCAGGCTGGAGGGACGGCACTGATGCAGCTGCAGCCGCTGTCGGTCCACTGGGCAGAAGTCCTGCTCTTTCAAGAAGTTGCTCAGGCAAAGAAAGCAATAAGTGTGGCCACAGGGTGTATCCATAGGTTTGAGAAGGGGTTGCAGACAGATGTGGCACACCAGTTCATCGTCCACCTCGTCCTGATATTCGTACAAGTGGCTCTCCTGGCCCTCGTGCTGCTGGCCGCACTCCTTACAGACCCGTGCCCATGACAGACCTGCAGCGCTGTTGCTGCCGACAGTTTTGGTTTCTGTTGTAGCCATTCTCTGAGCGGGCTCAATCCAAACTTCTGCGTCTGGACAGAATGAACGTCCTCTTATCTACTCACAAACTCTCACTGTTGTGTTTCTTGCGTCTACGTGTGCATGTCCAAAGCTGATTTCACTCCAACGATAAAACGACGATTCAGAATCAACACTGTTATCTCAGGGTCTTCATTTTGATTTTCTGTCGAGGGAGAAACACAGTCAGGTTTACAGCATTAGTGGGACTATTCCTACTTGTACTGGCCAGCTCCACAGGAAAGGACAAATCCACAAAGCAGCAGCAATAAGGCAGCAAGTTACAGCTGCTTCCTCTCAGCAAGTTTCCTGAGGGACAAAAGGAATTCTCATCTCAGCTAAAAGTCACTGTGCTTCTCACTGAAAGCACGAAACTGTGTGAAATGAGGCAGAAGAAAAGGGACTAAAGTCAAACCGCTGCTAATGGGCAGGAACAAAGGCATTGCACTACACGAGAGTAAGAATTCTGAATGAACTCGGTAGAAATGCAATCCCCTTCACTAATGACCCCTTGCACCAAATCGACAGCGGTCTCCATCCCTTTGTGCAGCTCCTAATCTCCTTTTAATTCCTTCTCATGAGGAGTACTGATTAGGAACACATTCTTTGGAGAAACTTTTGGACACCTATTCCACACTGAACTTTTAAATTAAACAGAAGATTAAATAAAGTGGAATATCATAAAACCATCATAAAATTTACCTCATCAGATGAATTACATCTACTAAAATGCAGTGTGAAGTGATGTAATTGGTCTTTGAGGACTTCCAAATGGAGTTAATTTAGAAAGAAACGCAACTTAAACATTGAACTAATAATCATAATCAGAAGCAAAGCATGTAACCGAGTTGCAGTAATATAGTGCCATCATTCCTGAGTACTTTTATTTTCGATTTGGGACAAGGAAATGCACAAACAGCACAAAACACCACCTTAAGATGCCTTTGAAGATCGTGCCCTCAGCACACAAGAGTCACAGCGGGAAAAAAAAGAAATTGAGCCACTATAATCAAGTCACTACCTTCAGCTTCCTTGTCATCGTGATCCTAGTCCAGCTTTCAGGCACAAAAAGACTGCTTTATCTCCAATGTTACTGAAGCGACTCACCCAAGATGATATCTTTGTTGTCAAGCGCCCAGTAGCCACTGCACGCAAACACGAGACTCTAGCAGTTGCCTGAAGCCTGAATGAAACCAGAGCTCTGCCTCCCCGAGCAGTAGCAGACGGTCAGAATAATGCCTCCGTGTGAGTAAGAGTGTGTGGACATTTTTGTGTGCATCAGTGTGG
Source organism: Chelon auratus (assembly GCA_030220025.1). Classification (NCBI taxonomy): domain Eukaryota; kingdom Metazoa; phylum Chordata; class Actinopteri; order Mugiliformes; family Mugilidae; genus Chelon; species Chelon auratus. The sequence goes on from JASGAT010366098.1 coordinate 24,735, forward strand.
ATGTGTATGAGCTCCGACTGCACCGGCGCGAGGAATGCAGAAGGGAATTGGTATAACTAGGCAGCGTGAGAGGAAAGAAGAAATGTTCCTTCTGCCTCTGTCGTCAGAGCCTCCGAGTATGTGTGTGTGGGTGTGTGTGTGTGTGTGTGTGTGTGTGTGTGTGTGTGTGTGTGTTTGGGGGTTGGGAGCTCAGACTGCTGATGTTGCACTAGCACAGGTAAAGTACTCTCAGTGGCTGAATGACTGATTGCAAACACAAAAGCCTGGGTACAAATATGTGTGCACACATTTTTCCTTAAACATGCACACAGGCCTTCTCCCTCTCTTTGTCTTTACTTTGTACAAGCAATACCTATTCCTGAAATGGATAGGGGTCATGGATCCTTCAGCTCTGAGAGAGACATAGTAAAAACAGGCTGTGCACCACTTATGTAGAAACCACATGACCTGGTGCAAGAATGTGAAATAAGAGATAAACAAAACAGCACATTAAATACACTACGCTGCCTCTCCGCAAAGCTTCTCCTATCTATAATACATTCCCAGTTTTGCTCCTTTCTATTGCTTTATACTGAAAATATATTATTTGACTTTTGATAAGAGTAGAATAGAATAGATTGTATTTGCATTTGCACAGGTACAAGAAGGTACAGGTACATTGGAATTCTTGTGTGAAATTCCCTGAGTCAGCTTTTTTATAAAAAAAACAAACAAAAGGTAAACAAGTGACTAATGTACTAGCTATGTACTAGCTGGTCACAGAGAGCTCACTGCAAATGTGATACAGGACGGATACTCTGCTGGTTATTGTGTGTAAAGATGGCCGATTTCATTCAGTAGTAAAAGATGACTGAGACAGACGTAGGTTTTTAACAGTTGGGCCCACATCTATTGCGGGTTTGTTGTTTTAAAGAACAACCATGTTCAGAACAAGGTATTTATTCCAACGGTAGAAACGCGATCGGATCAAGTTTTAAATGGTTTTTAGGAGCTAATATTTTTCTCAACGGTTCACACTGGCATATTATTCTGATAGATAGTGGAATACCATGTAAATGTCATCAGTGTTAATCATTTCCAAACTAACACAACAGTTTATCAGTATGTTTCTCATGGACATGAGATCAATAAAAGTACTCATCTTTCTTGGGATCCTTCATGTGAAATGGAGACTCCTTGAAATGGTACAGAATTATGTAGATCAATACAGGATCAATGAATCGGTTGCTTTATTTTCTACTCGAGCTGCTTTTCTCTGTTTTTCTGTGTCACTGTAAACTGATCATCCCTGAAGGTTTGGCTGCTGTCCAGTGAAATAGGAAAGCTCAAGACGTCACATCAGGCTTTAGTTAAGTGTGACCAACATTTTTTCATGTTTTCTGACAAAATGCAGCAAATTACCTTTTAAGCGTTTAGAGCCAATCAAAACTTGTTGCGCTCAGTACAACCTGCCTCAACAAGGGATCGCTGTGTCCATATGAAATGTCACCATGTGACAGTGTAAGCTTTCAAGGGAAATGTCTGTGGCATTACAGAGTCCCCAGGTCGCCCAGAGAATTACTGGATGAGGCGTTTCTTCAAAGCAAACCGAATCACTCGCTTTGATGGTCGATATGAGTGAGTCACATGCACTGCCACACCTTCGGTGAACACAGGTGAGGCTGTGTTATTCAATTGTTTTTCCAAGCCATGAGGCAGCACGTGTGTCATGTCTACCTCTACCTTATGTCTGGTATTACTAATATGACTAGCAGGTAAAAGTCCTGCACACGAAATGGAAAATTAAATTAATTAATTACCAACCAGACGTGAATAATCATCAGCGTCTGAGTATTATCCAGCAAAAAGCTCTACCATGTGCTCAAATTCAAACGCCTCTTTGATTAAACCATGAATATGTACTGAACAGTGCATAAAAATACATCTCTGTTCTGCCTCAGTACAAAGAATGAATTGTTCCAGCGGTCAAGGTAACCTTAGATAAGCAGAAGACTTGGAAACAAGGGAGATGTTTAAAAGCGAACCTTTAGCTAACCTTCGACAGATTCCTATAAACTGTTGTTACTTGTGTAGGTGTACAAGCGCCTGTTAATAATAACTTCAGTCTTTGAGAGACACTGTGAGCTGCTGATGAAACTCGGTGGTGGTCTCTGGTGTTAGAATTTCATGTATTATTTCCCTCATTATTAAAAAAAGGAAAGCAGTCTATTTTGAGCGCTGTCAAAACATTATGTAACTACTGAAGCAGCAGCATGCAAAGTCCCCTGCTTTAAATACAATGGCCAATATTTGCATGCCATGTCTGTATCCGGTAAATGATCTACTCTAACAACACAAACCATCTGGGTACATTGATCCCATCATTCGCCAAATTGCCTTTCATGCCAGTTTCCACGTGGCTCATGAAATCATACAACAAAAGCCGCCTCATTTTCAGACTCGTGTATACGGGGAGTGCCGCTAACTCGCCCACAAACTGCACATGGGAGGTTAAGCTCATATTCACAGGGCATGTGAGCCTACCACTGTACAGCACTTACTAAACAAACGCCACACACAGAGCAAACTTAGGATAAGCACATTGTATTCAGAGTAAAGGGCAGATTGGAAGTGTCATTTATAAACAAGAGCCTGACTGACTTTACTAACAAAGGGATAAACATGAAGATCTGAAATTTCCTAGTTGACTAACATATAAATAGTCAACATTTGTACTGGCATATGTATAACAATACCACTAATACTTGTACTCTGTTGCCTGTATACTTGCAAAACCTACTGCAAATGTGGCAAAAACACTAAAGTTGATGCACTTTTAATCTAATAAACTTTAACTTTTAAAGAAAGTGTCTATAACAAAAGTGGCAATGCACAACTCTTGTTTAACAGGCAGGAACCTTAAGCAGAACTAAGCTTATATGGGGGACCCATCTGACTGAGGCCGGACAGAGAAAGACNAAAAAAAAAAAAAAAAAAGCACCACAAGCAAACATAAATGCATATGTCTAGATAAAGCATACATACAAGAGTAAAAGATATAGGTCATGCATGATACATGCTGATGTTTAAAAAGAATGGATGGAGTCAGCACTGGAAGTATTAATTGTAGATACTAGTATTTGTGCCACTTTTGCATCCAGTGCTGAAGACCACCTTCATAGGTGTATGTGTTATAATAAATGAACAAAGTGTACTCTAACTCACTGTATACTGTTGGGTGTGAGTTTAAATGCATTGTATGTTAAATGTTAATTAGAGATGGATTTAGAAACCTGCACAATGAGGAGCATTTTAACACGATCTGCTGGAAAAGAACATAAAGGTTAAGGTGGTGAGAAATGAAGACACTGCTGAACACGGTGATTCAGAGTTCAGTGTTACTATAATGATGATGCATGCAATGATGCGATGCGAATAGGCGTTTCTCATGACTTCTCTAAACACCATTCCTCAAATATGATTGAAATCTGGGTGAGATTTAAAGCTGGAAAAGTGACGTGCATGTAAACTCACTGTATGTTCAGTGTGTGCAGCGTAACGTAAGTAAGTACAAATACTTTGGTACAGTTACCAAAGTATTTTATTTGGGATATAAAAATGGTATTTCTTATTTGAATGAAAAAATAAATTTGAATTTAAATGGAACTTCTAATTTAAAAAACTGAAAACTCTACTACAGTTCGGTTTTGAGTATCCTTCAAAGTAAACATAATTCATTAACTATTCATTAAAAGGCTACTCAATAACAGTAACAAGGACATTTGTAATCACTTTCCACTCCTGCCTGGATGTGTGTGTTGTCCCTGCCGCCATAAATAACTCACTGTCCCCCTTTGACAAGCCACGACTGTCGGTGTGCCCTAATCGTTGCACCGCTGTGACAGATCCAAATGACAGAGGAGGCAATAAAAGTTGGGTTTGATAGGTAACAATGGGATCCTTCAGCCTTCAGCAGCTAAAGTCAGGACAACATGGCTTCACCTTCAGCTCCGCGCTCGCAGGGCGCTAACTGCTACACACCTGGAGCACCGAAACTCACCTTTCTGTTCTGATACAGAACACATGTTAACATTCACCGTGGGGTTGTTTAAAATGTTAATAAAACAGGAGCTTATAACGATATGTGTTTACTGGGGGTAATCATAATGTGCTCAAGTCGACACCGAAACTCGTCTTACCTGTACGGACGTCGTTTTCCGGAAGCAGCTAACGTGTCGCTATCGAAAACAAAGAGATCCCTCTAAAGTCGACGATCGACGATTATAAAGCAGCACAAGTCTGACCAGAGTTTAACCCGACGAGCCTTTCATTCACTATCATTTTCGCCGCATAGCTGTGGTTAAATTGTCGCAGCCCCCTCTGGTCCAGGTGGAGTTCAACCTGCAGGCGAACACCGGGCGACTTTCCCAGTTTCGAGCAAACACACAAACCGTGAGAGATCCAGCGCAGGAGGAAACCCAGGCAGGTGTACACGCAGGCACTGTGCCCTTTTCTTTGACTTACGACAGAGATGCAGCAGCCTGCAACTAACCAACAGCTGCACAACAAATAGTCTTTAAAAACTCATTAACAACATTTAATTTATCTTTAATGACAAAATTGGAAACAAATATGCATTGTAACCTCAAATGTAACTGAAATGACCAGTAAAGTGTCTAATGTAATTATCATGTAGATTCCATTCATTCCACTTATTTGTTCTGGATGCAATGCAACATTTAATATTGCATATATTATAAAATAATGTAAAACGAATCACATCACATATTCCATGTTAAAATGGGGAGAGCTAAGATGAATATCAAAAAATAGTCCTATATTGTTGACTCAAATATAATTAAAATGATCCATAGTGTCTAACTAATGATCTTGCAAATTATAATAGTTTCTACAAGTGCAGTTGCCTTTTTTAAAAAACTGGATATACCGTGACCTTGATGGCTGAGAACCTTCACAGACGATCTTGCAAATTGCACACATCACATTTACTTTTTGTTAATGGAACAATAATTTATTATTTTTTTTTT
>JASGAT010366104.1:0-16367 GCA_030220025.1 Chelon auratus
TTACCTCGGTAACCTGGCAACCTCGAGTCAGAGGGGAGGTTGGAGGGGATACACCGTTCTACAGTATTTTGAAAGTGATTGCAGTACCAGTTTTGGCCACAATCTTACATACTGTTCCTTTAAAGTGGCCACGTGTCTCTTTATTAAAAAAAAATACACGCTTTTAAAATGAACTTATCTCGGAGAAGAAGAAAAAAATGAACCTGAAGATTTAGGGCAAAACTAAAATATCAACCATTGAGCAAAGTGGGTTCCAGTGTCAGAAGGAACATCATGAATCACTGTGTTAAACTCAAAATGAGCAAATCAGCAACTGTGAAGATCTGATTTTTAAAGTAGGCTAGCTCACATTAGCTGAATACATCAATTCATTCACAGTATCTTTGGCGGGTTGGCTAGAGCCTATCCCAGCTGTCATCAGGCGAGAGGTGCGTACACCCTGGACAGGTCTCCAGTCTATCACAGGGCCAACACAGAAAACGTGCAAACACACACAGAAAGGCCCCAGTCCTGGATTTGAACCCAGAACCTTCTTGCTGTGAGACATCAGCGCCAACCACCACACCACTGTACTGACCTAGCTGAATACAAGACTCTAAAAATAAATCTTGTTAACATGAATCAAAGTCTAATAAAAATGACTCAGTCTGACAACAATCCAGTTAAGGAAAACAAATTCTGCTTGCAAAGGAAAAATGGGACTCGCCCATTAGTTCACAAGATGGAAATAGATGAGTAACGTGAAGATGGGTGGACTCACAGTTTTGTTTTCCCACAACACATTGGAAAAAAAATACTGTTTTCTTCCCTTTGAGCTATCAGTATTATATATATATTATCTCACTAACTAAAATTTACAGTGATATCCTTTATTTGAGTATAAGAGGATTATACTATTGATATTTCAATGCAAATTTACAGTAATTTTTTATTTAACCCATCCGTTTGTACACACAGAGTACACACAAAGTACACACACCCTACGTTCCAAAGTCCACTTCTCTAAAGACCTTTTTTTTTTTAATTAAAATGAGTCACAACAAAATCGGTTCCAACTGTTTTCTGTCTATCTACTAATCAATAAACGGAGCTGACTGCTTCAGTTCTGCTCCCTTCATCCCACAGGGGAATTGAAATGTAAAACAGGTGCTTGTAAAGAGGATGTGTACAGTACTTGGCTTTCCCATGACTTCTTACATTTTATAAAGTGTGTTTAGTGTGTATTTTTCATTGTTGAACTTGTGTATTAATCTTCTTTCAACCAGTGTTGGGTCATTGTAATGGAAGATAACTATTCCCTGTGCTTTCACAGATCAATTGAACCTCAAACAGAAGAAAAAAACTGACTTGCTGCAGTCTCGACCCAGTGACATCACTACACACTTAAGAAATAAAATACAGTTAGACACAGTCACAGTGAACACAGACGGGTCCTTGTTGCCTACCAGCTAACAGGGTTCTGTGCAAGCGAGATTGTGGCTGCCTATAAAAGTACCTGCCTGCTTACCTAAATGCATTAGCCATACTACAGAGCCAGTGATGCACTGGAGCAATCCTATTACAGTGATATGAATGGGTACAAACCATTCGTGTCAGAAGCAGGGTGGTGAGGGACAAGACCGGAGAGGTAAAGGAAACAGAATGAAAGGTCTGAGTGAGGAGCCAGTGAGCACACGTCTTGTTTATCTGGCTCGTCTGGGTCCACTGTTGTTATTTACAGCTGACACTAACAAACCCCTTAATGAAATGAGGGCTCGGAAACGGATGGTGGGCCTCCCCGCTCATCAGCCATGATGTCACAAGCCCAGATTAGACTGGACCATATGGCACGCTGCCTGCTGTCACCTCTAATCCTCTGCTGCCATCCAGGCATCTCTCCATCCAACCCCAACCCATTCACAGTCTATCTATCTATCTATCTATCTATCTATCTATCTATCTATCTATCTATCTATCTATCTATCTATCTATCTATCTATCTATCTATCTATCTATCTATCTATCTATCCATTGCTCTGCCTCTTCTTTCGGTACTCCACATGCTGAGCCCTTTTGCCGCTATTGAATGTGGTCATGCGATCATGGGGTCGAGGACGGTCCATTGTTTTATTAGTTATGATTCTGCTCTTTTTTTCTGGTGTCTGTCCATCTGTGCTTGTCCGTTACGTTTCTGTTCTTCACCGCCGCTCACTTCCTCTCTCTCTTTCTCTCTCACTGTCTCTCTCTCTCTCTCTCTGTTTTGATCGTGTTATCATTCTCAAGCATTCATACACAGACACAACATGATGTAACACCTATTTTTTGGACTCATTTGCCCAGAGTAGGCATTTGCTGCCTCCTCTTTACACCGGCTGTTTTTGCATAGATTAAATGAAAAGAGGATGATTAATGAATGACTTTTAGTTTTCTCTCTTTTCAGTCTGTTCTATACTGCCGTAAGAGTTCTTGACCATTTATTGCATACAATAAAGGTCAGTGGTCTGGAGTGAATTAAGGGCTGCAGTCACTGTAGGCTAGTGCAAACAAGGGCAGACCCAAACACAGTCCTGTGCTGTGTGTCAGGATAGATTTCACGTCATGTGAGCGCAGGCAGTGTGACGTTTAAACCTGTTAATTTATTTGTGGGATTAGGCTTACCAAGCTGAGGGAGGATGGAGGGATGTGAGGTAAGTTCAGTGGACTAAACATGGGACTGAGCGGAAGTTGAAGGTTGCTTTTGTCAGCTGCTTCGTCTGACCTTTCTCTGAAATTCCCCACTTAACAACAACAACAGCAAAAAAAAAAAATAAAAAATCACCTTTGGGAATTTACAGTACAATGGATGTGGTAGTCGCTGATTTGTTTATAGTATGGGAACATTTTTACTTGCTCTGACTATAAATGTTTTTACTGGAATTGTGCGGTGAGGTTTTTTTTTTTAATGTGTATGTGTTTTTATTCTCCTTTTGTATGTGTGTACTCTGTGTGTGCGTGAAAGACTACACAACTCTGATGATATTTCCTACTGAAATGCAATGCAAATGCAATCATGTCTGAGTTTAAGGCATTTGATTGAATTGATTAGCTAGCTGATTAGGAGCGGATTGGTCAATTAGGTGATAATCGGCAACAACTCAAATAATAGCAACAGTCATTAGTAACTATTAAGCAAGCCATCCACTGGCGTCGCCTTTCTCTCATGTTTCTCTTTTACCTTTGAGTGTGGTACAGCAAAACCAGCCAATATAAGAGAATGGGTAATTGCAATATACATTTTTTATGTATTTCAGTGACATTCAGTTTTATTTGTCATTTTTTTTTTTGTTTGTTTGTTTTTACACGACCCATAGCCTGAAGGAAAATCTTCCTTTTACTGGAACCCAGCTCATGGGGGGACCCATCTGCCTTGGGGACAGCCGAGTGAGAACTGAAAAAAAGACGGAGGAGGGACAGAGCAGTACAGATGGAGGAAGAGGAGGAGGACGGAGAATCAGAAGCGGGCAGACAGATTACATGATATAAACACGATTATATGAGACATACTATAGGCTAGATGCATAATACAGTCTTTATTATCACTGACAGCAGATGGAGAGGCAATTATTAGTTATAGAACAACTTAGTGGGTACAGTGTGCTCCTAAGGCTAATGTTATAAGGATGACATTGACAAATGGCTCAAAAAACATGAAATAGGTAGATAAATGCCAACTGCAAATACCCAGACTCTCTAGTTGGCTTGTTTTGTTGTATCAAACTCAACGGCTACATGAGTGGATGTTTTTTTTTAATGATGTGTTGACCCTGCATCCAAACTCTCCACACTACAAAATCTACTAAGTTGTCTTCACTACTAAAATCTACTTAATTACTAGTACTTGAATTTACTAATTTAATTTGTTAAGTTTGTTAAACTTAATTCAATTGAGTGTCCACTACTCCACACAAATTGTACCCTTACTTAAATTAACCATTAACCACAACTTCAGGTTTAATTATACTCACTCAATAGTTTATATTAATTTAATTAAATCAAATAAATGTTTGATTCTACACAATCTTCTAAAAAACAATACACTGACCACTGCATTATATTTCATGAAAAAAAAAAAAATCTCCAGCACTGCATATTGGACAGATCATGGTTGAAGTATAAAAAATAGCACTTATTTATGTACATGATTCCGATATTGCGGTGGAGATGGCCTGGAGGTGCAGGGACTCTGTACCCTGACGAGGAGCATCTTCACTGAGAACAGTCTCAACACCCACTGTGACAGAAGTCATGCCACTTATTCCACAGACACCAATCCCGATGACTCAGAACTGTTTTGGAGGCTCACACATTATTTAAGCGGGTGGTTCTAATGTTGTGGCTGAACAGTGTTTATCATAGGTGATGACATTTTGTGCGTAACAGTTTGGCTGGAAAGGACGAGGAGTAAACAGGGGGAAGGTGTCAGGATTGGAAACAGCAAGTAATCATTGAGAGACGGTGACTGTTTCATCTCCGCCTTAGTCTTACCACAATTTGAGAAAATGAATGAATGTTCTTTGTCATTCACCAAATAGCCCGCATGTGTTTATTTCCCCGCAATTTTGTATGTGGTGGGTGAAAGCCTCCTTTTGAAACACTCTCTTGTTTTAGTGGGATTCACTGTTTAGTCCGTTCCATTAGCAGAATAGTCATTCCTTTAACAGATGAATAAATAAAGACACTGAACATGAAGTGGGACCAGAAATGAAAGGACAGGTGTAGGTGCCGGTAGAGGACGCGCACTGTGAGTAATGGCTGAATCAAACGCACCGCAGTAGTAGGCTTTCTTATTTACCAGGGGCCGCGGGCGGAGTCAGAGTGGAGTCATAGTTGTGGGCGGGTTTTTTTTTCTGCGAGCTCACCTCGCCGGTGTCCATATATGGTTCGTGACGTCAGGCACCGGAGGTCCCATTCACATAAAACTGATCGGCCGGAATCCCCTTGGAGGAAATGTAGGCACAGACGCACACTGGGCTCTTCGGTCGCCCGTTTTCAGGAGTCATCCAGTTGAATTCTTTAGGCAATAATAATAATAATAATAATAACGAGCGTCAAAATGAAAGTCTCCAGCATAGACTGCCGGCATCTGAGGAAGATCATCAGGAAAGAGTGCGGGAGCTGCCTTATTGTGGATTGCCGACCGTATTTCTCGTTCACGAACTCCAATATCAAAGGCTCTGTCAATGTTAATCTCAACTCGGTGGTGGTCCGGAGATCTCGAGGGGGTCCGGTGCCTCTGCAGTTTGTCATCCCGGACGAGAGAGCCCTGTTTCGGCTTCGGGAGGGGAGCATATCTGCCATCGTAGCTCTGGACGACCGGACGTCCCACTGGCAAAAACTGAAAAAGGACAGCGTAGCACAAATAGTAATAAATACCCTTTCCCATCTAGCGAATGGAGCAAACATCTGTTTCCTGAAAGGTGAGAGATTTTGGAAATCATCAGTGTCTATCAGTGTGCTTGGTTGTTGTTTCCAATGTTTTGGCTTTCAAGGCAAACTGTAAACGATTCACTTTTGGGACACAATTTAGTTTGGGTTCGTTGAAATGATTAGAAATCTTATTTAGTGACAAACTTTAATGCGCCTCATATGATTTTATATGTTATCCAGAGGATCGAATATGACAAGAAGACTGTAAATTTAGCCATTTACAATCTTCTCACGTTTAAGGCTCTAGTTTATTACGCGGTGGACATCCTTTAGACTAGGAGGACTTTTTTAAATAACTCTTTTACTGTAAAGGTAATACCTCTTTCTCGTGATATCCTTTTTTTTTTGTGCCTGTTCTGAGAGCAGTCGACATATTTCTCTTACTTCTAATGTCCTGCGTGCGTCAATGGAGCGGATGAGTCAGTGCGGGAGAAACGCAGACAAATTGGTGGTGCAATGACTTTCGTTAAAACAACAACGAGAAAAAAAAATGGGGGTGAAAATTCAATTCCAGCCGAACCATGTATTTTAGATAGGCCACATAGACCCAACCGAATTGTGTTAATGTGTTTAAGCGCATCCATCTCTGTCTGTCACTCCTGCGTCCCCAGGATGTTGGCCTAAACGGATTACCGGTCCTTTAGAGCGCGCTCCTGTAATTAATTACGCGTCTATAATCAGGTTATAAATGTTATAATCCGGTGCTAAGGCTGTTTCATAAAAGCTGCCGTTGTACAAGTTGTGCGTGTCAATGGGTGGCATTATACTAAGATTATTTACTAAAGTATGTTTTTGTGTGTGTGTGTTTTTCTCAGGAGGATACGAGAACTTCCACTCTCAATACCCTGAACTTTGCACTGAGGTGAAAACCATTGACCAGAGCGGAACTGAAACCGAGAAAAGAGTCAACAGCCACAGCGAGAAGCTCTCTCACTGCAAACCAGATTACGATCAGGTATGGAAACACCCTTTACAACGCAGTGCTTCCCACCCTGTCTTCCCACACAGCCACAGGGCGCACCGCCACTGCCTATTTTTATTTTTATCTCAGAAGAGAAAGCACACATGCTGACATCAAGGGAAACTCAAAATTGGCATCAACACATCAAAACGTTTTCTCAACTTAGCCTACATATGATATTCTGTGACCTTCAGGTCTCCGTTTATATTTGGCTCAAAAAGAGAGCGGCCAGTGATGCCCAGCTGATACCAGGACACCCCATAAAAAGACTCTTTCATATCTGACCTTTCTTCTATCTTGTCCTCCATCCAAATAGAAAACATGTGGCAGCCTTTTAGATCTCAAAGAACCCTCTGTGTCTGTGGTTGACACACCGACACAGAGTTATATCACTTTAGGGTTTACATAAAAGGAAGAATCAATCTTTCCAGCTCTCTGCATCCATGTGCATATTATCTAAATGAATGTTGGCAGGTCCTTCAATGTTGTGGCTTGGACGATGCGTGTATTTTTTGGGGGGGTAAAAGGTTAGCAGTGTGTTTTGTCTTGTTCTCCAGCTCACGTCTGTGTTCTCTCCCCGCTCTTTTCTCAGGGTAAACCTGTAGAGATCCTGCCTTTCCTCTACCTCGGTAGTGCCTACCACGCCTCCAGACAGGACTATCTCAGCGACCTTCACATCACGGCCTTGCTCAATGTGTCGCGCAGGGACCTGCAGCCGGCCAAGGGTCGCTATGACTACAAGTGGATCCCAGTGGAGGACAGCCACATGGCCGACATCAGCTCCCACTTCCAGGAGGCCATAGAGTTTATAGGTGAGTTGAAGGGAACGAGTTCTTGCTTTTATCAGCTCTCCGTTTAGTGAGACTCGCAGGGCTTCCAAACGTTTGTGTCAGGATTTTTTTTTAAAGTGGATGATTCACTGAGCTTCACACTCAAAATAGTTCGCTCAATCATATAAGCTAGGAAGGGAAATAAATACACTGCCACCAAGATGGAGTGTTTTCCTCGAATGAGATCAACCGATGTATATTTATATTGTAACGTCACCCCAAGGAGTTTCAAAAATACCCAAGCTAAGTTGGAGAAACACCTATACATAGGTGTGGTTATTTTTAAATAAGCTATCTTGAAATAAGCTCTCTCTCACCTGCTGTCATTCACAAACAGAATGGTATTAGAGGCCTAGCTGTAATCAGTTTAACTTGATCGTCAGCCTTCAATCATCCACCAACACATCCAGCCTGTCTGCTTTCATTCAGGATTTGCTCACTTCCCCCACCCACTTCCGACTTCCCTCCCCCATCCCGTCTTAAAAGAAGCTCCCATGTCGTCACTGCCTCCCCAGGCCAAAATCAAACGCTGCCGGGTGTGGTCAGTCAGTGTGACAACTGGGTGAGCTGTCTGAGTTTAGTAATGCCCGGGTGGTGGAGATTGGAGGATGACTGACACACACACAGTTGTTTACGACGGCTGGGTGGAGGATACTGGCTGATTCACAGCAGCAATGGTTTGTTGCTTGCATGTGGGAATCATTGATGGATCTAAGGCCAGCAGGGCAGCAAATGTGTTATTGAGAAAAGGGGGCTGTGTGGGAGAGGAGAGAGGTGCTGGATAATAACAGCAGCAGCAAAAGATGCACACAGTGTGGTGGTGGCTATTTATAGTCAGGCATAACCAAGGACAAAGCTCACCCATAACAGCTTGGCTGACCTGTATTGGGTGGCTCATGTTATTTGTATTGTTCATTGTTTCGGGGGTCAGCCTACATTCAGGGTGTCTTTGAGTAAGCCTTTCTGTTACATAAGACAGCAAATTGTTCCAGGCACCGATTTAGCCTACATTTAAACAGGGCTTCCAAAATGTATCAACCATGCCAAGTGATTAGGCACGCAAATCCTCACCGCTGTTGGCCATAAAATCAATCAGCAAATCGGAAATGCTTCTGACCTAGTGATTGATGTAAAGCCAGGGAGGAGATAATAAATATTATTGACCTCCTGGATGAAAACAGCCCCGGAAGCCTGTCATGACGTCTCTGACCAAAGGACGGTCATTAAAACACCCACTGCTGCTGCCCCTCTCTCATTGCATCCTCCTCCCTAGGTGGAAGTTCATGATTCATTCATGTGGTTTATTCAGGGTCACTGCTGTCAGAAATCAGCCGCTACCCCTGCAGAGTCTCCCAGGAGCAGACAGAAGTGACCCTTTATGTTTTATAGAAAGAAAGGTGTGTGGGTGTCTCCAGGGGCTTTGTGGAACTAAGTGTCTGGAGGTAGATCACACGCGAGACAGACAGAAAAGGAGACATGTAGGCGTTTGCAATGGTTCTAAGAATTAACGAATTCTTGACACGTGTTCTGAAAGGCATTAGACAGATGAGTGGAAGCAGATTCGTGTAGGCATTAGGATGTACTGATAAGTGCGTAGAAGTCCCGCAGTTCTAAATTATTGCGCACATCTCTGTGGCACAGCGAACACTGCAGCACGCAGCACCCCCACAGCCGAGCACGAGGACAAAATCTCATGTATAGCTGAGCCCCCTGTGAAACAAGGCTCATCAGTTATAGGCACATACAAGACTAAAAATAAAACCTGATAAAAAACAATATTACAATGAATAATTTCATGCTAGCTTTGACTCTTTGTAACAAAATTGTGCCACAGATTATTAACAACAATTTGTCCCATTCTTCTAATTTCAGATCATGTGAAGCAATCAGGGGGGAAGGTCCTAGTACACTGCGAAGCAGGCATCTCACGCTCACCAACCATCTGCATGGCCTACATCATGAGGACTCAGCAGCTGCGACTGGATGCGGCCTTCGACATCATCAAGCAGCGCCGGGCAGTCATCTCTCCAAACTTTAGTTTTATGGGTCAGCTGCTGCAGTTTGAGTCAGAGGTCCTGTCCAATGCCCCGGCTCTCGCTGCCACACCTGAACCGGCCACACCTTGTGCCCCGGAGTCCGCCTCCTTTTTTGCCAATGACTTTGCCACCACCTTTAACACCAAAAACTTTGAGCCATCCGTGTTCACCCTCCCTACCTCTTGCCTGCAGTCCCCGGTCCATCACCAGTTCAAACTGAGCCCAATAACTGCACTGCCTTAAAATGAACTGTGACTGCTTGTAGTCTTACTTGAAAATATAAATAAAAAAATTAAAAAAAAAAAATCAATGCTCTCTGTGTGCCTGGTGTTGAAACCAGCCGAACAGATAGATTGAAAATGAGCAACAGAAGAGACAAGAGATTAGTTTTCACTTCATTGGACTGGACTGGTGCCGTTTTCCTGTCTTCTGATCTGCAGCGATGAAACAACACAGCACAGTGATAAACTGCAATATACATGCCTTAGGTTGATATTGTGATTCATTGCCTATTCACAAATACAGTCAGGCATTTGAACTTAATTTATTTGAAAATACGGTCTGTTTTTTTTTTCAATAATGTGGATATTAATATGTGTTTAATAAATGTTTTCACCACAAAAATGATGTTGTTGTCATGTAATCATTGCGCATGTGGTACGGTGAGTGCATAAGTGAGCAATCAAACGACATGTTCTCATGTAATTTACTTGAAACTTCTTCCCACAAACGGCAAGATAAAGGCAAAATCAATACCGCTTTTAAAGCTTTACATTCAGAGTATAAATCCTTTCTGGACAGGTCTGGATACAACAGAAGATGCAACAGTGACACCTACAGTGACTTCTAGCTGCCCTTGCTTATATCCTAAATTAGTAATCAGAATGAATATGCCCGGACTTTTTTGTCAGGAAAGCAGTTTAATGTATTAAAACTATAAACCATTAAAAAAAACATAATAATAATGACATTATATTGGTAAAATAAAACACAGGCAAAGAATTTCAAACACAAAAGTTGGACAAAATGCAAACTTGTGTTCTCTATAGATAATATGAAATTATTTTTTTTCTATAAACTTATCAATAAACGGTAGTTCTCAGTGAATTTGTTAACTCTGTGTACTATTTTGTGGATCCACCGTTCCTTCTATCAGGAAGAGAGGGACTCTTAAAACTCTGTCTTTGGCGCCTAGAGGACAGACAGAGGGACTGTACCAACTACACAAATATGAAGGTGCATAAACCCCAAACGTGTCCAAATGGGATTATAGAGTGACCAAAATAAATACTATACTGGGATTGTTGTATTTACGTTGTCAGCTTTCTAACTTATATCACGTCCACACAAAGTGTAGCATATATTAAGCACTACAACGTTGTTTTCACATAATGGTATAGTCCAATCTATCCCGCCCCCGCCGCCATTTTCCATGTTATGCTCCCTTGCCACACAGTGTTTTACAAATTTTGAATGCAACAATTTGCATTAATAAGTACACGTTATTAAATTCCTGGCTTCTCCAGTTTAGTGGAGGGGGATTTTATCTCCTAATTCTGCCAAGGAGACGCTCTGCGTAGGCAGCCATGTACATCAAACA
Source organism: Chelon auratus (assembly GCA_030220025.1). Classification (NCBI taxonomy): domain Eukaryota; kingdom Metazoa; phylum Chordata; class Actinopteri; order Mugiliformes; family Mugilidae; genus Chelon; species Chelon auratus. Next base: position 10,873 of record JASGAT010366104.1, read on the forward strand.
GGTAAGATAACGACTTCAGACTTGTGCCGACTGTTCATTGGCCTAACATCAGTTTAGCTAGCTTAATGCTATTTCACCGAATGATGGGTAAGAATTCGGAGGTTTTACTCCAAGTATAAACGAATGAACTGCGAAATTAAGCCAGCGCACACCAAATGTGGTGCAAGCTACTTAACTAATGTTAGCAAGCGCTGCCCGAATTGAGCTTGAATTGCCCGTCCCCTTATTGAGATGCTAAGCTAACGTTGCAAGGCTAAGGCGGATTTTAACCGTTCTCTTTGCTAATGGTGTGGAGTACTATACGGCGTGCCTTCATTGTGTGCAATTTGGGTAGACAGACGGTATTATGACTGTATTAAATATAGTTTATGTTGTTATTAAGCGTCCAATGTTGCTAAAGTCATGAATGAAACTAACGATAGCTTATACAGTGAAGGCCTTATTTGAAATCGTGCCCCGCGTATGAAAACTACACTCACAAAACAGTTGAATAAAACAACACTGAATCAACAGCTCTAAGAGTTGCTGCAGGATTGGAATGCATTCGTTTTCACCAGTGTTCTTACAGAACTGGCAAGTGGTGTACATTTATTGCTGCGAATCCCTCTCAGATTACACATGTTGAGAATATGTTGCGCTTTTCACTGAAGTTCCTACCTACTGTAGGTTGATTATCCTGGTGTCATCAGCGTTGTGCTTACAGTGGCCTCTGGATTCTCTTACAGGTGATCATTCAGGGGTTCAGAAGTTACAGGGATCAAACTGTGGTTGACCCTTTTAGCCCGAAGCACAATGTCATTGGTGAGTATGTGTATCTTAACATTTCTCATGGAGAAATGCTCCTACATAAATTGACAACCCATTGTAGTGCCTAAGTAGGTAACCACAATCCACCCTCATTGAATGTGTAACGCCAAAGACACACGTTCCAAAGGTAGCGTTCTAATGTAGGTTCCCATATAGAAAGTGTGTCCCTGATCAATCGCATTAATCTTACATTATTGATCATGTATGTATTGGAATGAACAAGTTCCTTACAAAAGACTGAATTGCTATTATTTGTTTATCGGTTTATGACCAAGTATTGACATTACTGTACATGTCTACTTCCTGTATTGTGAAAATCTCTTGGCTTTCTGTGGGAATGCTATCCTTCCCTTGTTTTTTCAAAATACATTCTGAATTTTGTGTTTTTTCCTGTTATAGTGGGAAGAAACGGGTCAGGAAAAAGTAACTTTTTCTATGGTAAGTAAATGTCAGTACATTATGTCCATATCACTGAGCTTCTTTAGTATTATTATTATTATTATTATTATTTTGTCTATAACGGCTGCTCCTTTCTTTTTTCACAGCCATCCAGTTTGTCCTCAGTGATGAATTCAGCCATCTGCGACCCGAGCAGCGCCTGGCCTTGCTCCATGTAAGTTCAGGCAACTGTGAGACACACAGTGATTCCAACTAATGTTTTGATTATTCCCTGGCATAGAGGTTAAAATAATTTGTTGGACGTGCATATCAGTTAAAGTGTGAAGAAAATATATTTTACTCTGTTTTAATTTATTTTTATCCGTGAAAGCTGTAAATAAACGTTAAAGGGAAACGCTTAACTGTGATGTTAAATAGGCTTTTATCTGTCCTGTCACTTTAGGAGGGAACTGGTCCACGTGTTATTTCGGCTTTTGTGGAGATTATATTTGACAACTCTGACAACCGTCTGCCGGTAGGAACGGGAAACCTTTTGTATTGATCCTGTTATTGTAACTGCCAAACTGGTTCTTTCCACCATGATACAATTTAGATAGTTTCTCAGATAATACCCTGTGTTCTCTGTGTGTCTGTAGTACATAATTAGTTTTTTGTATTTTAGTCAAAGCTTAAATGTGCATATGGTTATATATCCATTATTATTAGTTTTTCATTGCTGATTTTTGTCTGGGATTTTGTTCTGTTTAAAATTCTTGTATAAACTTATCTACAAAATAAAAAAGTGTTATACTGTATAAAACCAAATTAGCCATAAAAACTTTGAATCTGGCATTTGTATCATGCCCGTCAGCAACGACGACATCCTTTGTCCAAGTTCCCAGTGAAACTGATAATCGTAATCATCCTATAATCATCCTATTATGTTGTTCATTTAATTTTCTCCCTAAAGTGCCAACAGCTGTTGTGACCACAGATTATACAGCGATGCACATTATTCTGATTATGAAGGCTGAATAAGACCATTAAAAGCACTTCAAGAAATCCAAAGTTGTGTGTACTGTGGTATTACCAGCCAATTCTGCTGCTGTGTGTGATTCTAATAAATTAATCTTCCTCCAGATTGACAAAGAGGAAGTCTCCCTTCGCCGTGTCATTGGTGCCAAGAAGGACCAGTACTTCTTAGACAAGAAGATGGTTACGTAAGTATTTCTGTGCATTGACTGTCTGAAATCCTCACCGCTGTAATCAGAAAACAACTTGGTTGGTCCTGTGTATTTGATATACTGTTCTCGTTGCAGTAAGAATGATGTCATGAACCTTCTGGAGAGCGCCGGCTTCTCCCGCAGTAATCCATACTACATTGTCAAGCAGGGAAAGGTGAGGAAAAGGAGGGGGGTGGGGGTGGGGGGGGGTGGCAGCCTCACACTTGTTCATTCAATAATAGTTTTTAGTCCTTTGTAATGACTTGTGTTGTTATAGGAGGACTGAAAAAAAGTAGTTTTTGATAGGCCGTTAAAATCATAACTTGAAGTGTCAGGAGGAATTGGTGTTATATTAAAAACTAACATCTGCCAAATATAATTTTCATACACTACACTGGAGGATGTAACATCTTGTTTATCATTATTATAACGTTTTATACAGATCAACCAAATGGCCACTGCACCGGACTCCCAGCGTCTGAAGCTGCTGAGAGAAGTTGCAGGGACACGGGTGTATGATGAGCGCAAAGAGGAGAGTATTTCTCTCATGAAAGAGACAGGTAAAAGCTTCTTAACCCATTTCATTTCCTTTCATGGACTGAGCATCACGCTGAACCCATCTCTCTATCAAGATATGCCAGAAAAGTTTGTGTGCAGTTAGTTGATGTTTTACATATTTAGAAACCAACCAAATATTTATTTTCGCAGAGGGGAAGCGAGAGAAGATCAATGAGCTACTAAAGTACATTGAGGAGCGTCTGCACACCCTGGAGGATGAGAAGGAAGAGCTGGCTCAGTACCAAAAGTGGGACAAGATGAGAAGAGCTTTGGAGTACACCATCTACAACCAGGAGTTAAATGAAACTCGCGCAAAACTCGACGAGGTAACAAAGCTGAGGGAATGAAATACATGTACAGTATATAAAGAGTAAAATGCTTAACCTAAATTAACTGTGGGAAAGTATCACTGGCCATCATTTAGAACATTACACATGTGTAATGACTTATCCAAAAATACTAATTTCCTGGACAGCATTATGACACTTCATTGAAAGTTAAGCAGAAGAAAAATTGATCCTGAGTTATTTTTGTTTGAGAATCAAGTAGCCACTGTGTAGTTTATTTGTTGTTGCATACTTCTTCAATGCAAAGACTTAAGTATTTTTCTGTGGGTGTTCTCCAGTTGTCTTCTAAGAGAGAGACGTGTGGAGACAAATCCAGACAGCTGCGTGATGCTCAACAGGATGCCCGTGACAAAGTAGAGGTAAGGAAGTCCATCACAGACTGATATCCATATCTGGGATCAGGGTTGGGTGAAAATACATTACATCACATTCAGAGGTTGCACTAGACTTTTTCGTTGTCTGTCATTTTGACTGACAGGGTCTTAAAAATCCCGTCATAATCTATTTTTGCCCGTCACTTTAATTTTTTAAAATGATAATAAAGACATATTCAACAGCATTTAATTTTCATTAATGTTTGGGCTGTCGACACATCTTGTCTGTAGTGTATACAGTCAGTGGTCCGTACTTGGACCAGGACTGGTAACGCTAACAGCTCTTAGATGGCATCGTAGGGTTGGCTTTTTTTGTTTGTTTTGTTTTTGCACAAAACTCTGCACATATACATATTGTATATGTGTCTATGGTGGGCTGTGCTTTGACGTGTGCATCAGTGTAATCGGTGCACCTGGAAATTGTGCACTGACCAAAGTTCTGCGATGTTTGGAATGCAAACTGCGATTAGAGACAACAGCCAAATAATAACGTCACTCGCCACCAAGTGGTAAGGGGTGTGAATTGCAATCTGTAAAAAATGACAGATGGCCTTCAGATTTTTCCGACACAGTTGTAAAAAAGCGGTCAATGACGGAAAATATTCGGATAACGCGATCCATGATCACGTTATAGTAATTATTACAGTAAATCATGTAATAAATTATTCCAAATGTCATTGTTGAAAGTCCTATTTAAAGCAGTGTTTTTTTTTCATGAATCAAGCATTACATATAAAATATTGTTTTACTACTTTACATCTTGACTGATTTAGGTTAGACAGAACTTCATATAGTTTAGTTTGTGTATCTCAAATCTGTTAAACAGTGTGTTACAATATTTAGTGAAATCTGTTCCAGTTAAAAGAAAGATAGATTGGTATAGACTATATAAGGCAATGTAGGAATATGTGTATATTAACATAATGTTATCTTCACCTTAATTAGTTTTGTAAAAAATGTTTATGAGTCAAGATATTTTTAGAAGGGTAAAATCATCAGCTCTTTCAAGAATATGTGGCCGTGTTAAGTAGGCAGAGCATCACCTAATCACTGAAAAGCAGGTAAGTTGTTGTGTCTGTACCACTTTTGAAATTAATCTCACAGCTTGTTTCTCTATTTTGACTCCCGTTTCTGTAGGAGACAGAGCGAGTTGTGCGAGAGCTGAAGTCTAAGATCTCTGCCATGAAGGAGGAGAGGGAGCAGTTGTCGGCCGAACGCCAGGAGCAGATCAAGCAGAGGACCAAGCTCGAGCTGAAGGCCAAGGACCTGCAGGACGAGCTGGCAGGCAACAGCGAACAGAGGGTACGGAAGCCTCCCATCTGCGTCACTTCACACACGTGATGCTGCACCAACAACACCCTCCCCCCCTTACTCTGCACCATCACTTTATGAAGAGAGGGAGGGTAGTCTTTACTTTACTTAGGACCTACGCAAGTAGCCAACACCGGTGCGAGTCGGGTTAATTTTTGTTTCAACTTCCTGCTCCACTTTCAACAATGGCGACTGAAGCTTTCACAGCAATATCGTCCGAATTCTGCCAAAATTTTGCCAAACCAACTAATTCCAAATATCTCCATCTTCTCATCATCATCTCCATCAAATATCTCCAAACCTTCTCCGTTAACCTTTCCGATGCTTTATTGATCCAAAACAATCAATTTGAAAATTTACATTATGTGAATCACAGAAAGGCAAGGATTTTAGAATGACTTCTCAGTTGCTCTAAACAACCCAGGAGCTTGTTCTAATGTTATTTAGAACAAGCTCTAATGTTGGCTAATGTTATTAACCAGAACATTTGCTGGTTT
>JASGAT010366108.1:0-12138 GCA_030220025.1 Chelon auratus
GGAGGAGTTTATAGACTCCTAAAGATTAAAGACTTTCTCTGCAGCTCTGCAGATTCCGTAGACCACCTGCTGGCAATCTCTCTACAAGTTCATTTGTTCTCGAGCTTCTCATTAAATGTACGAATGCTTAAAAGGAAGACGGATTTTTCTATTCTCTCCATCTGTACTTTTTTTTTTTTTCTGGTCCACATGGGACAGAGTGCTAGACAAGTTCTTTTTCACTCGTCTCTCTTATGTCTCCTGACGTCACTCCGCTCTGCTTTTCCTCACTCAGACCGTTTGCTGAGAAAGCAGCGCGTGCATACGTCGGCTGTCTAATCTATCTCTTCTGAATTCATCAACGCGCCGAGCCGCAGCGACGGCCGAACGCGGTGCCGGGCCGAGGAGGCGGGCAGGCACGGTTTTCACCTCGGCCCCTCCTTTGCTCGGCCCTCCGTGCTCCCCCGCCGCAGAGCGAGAGCAGTGTTTGAGAGATGTAAGGCAAGGGTGGCATGGGATGCTGAAAAGGTCAATGCAGCACCATTAGCTACGGTGAGTGTGAGGAGGGAGTAATAAATAAAGGAATAGATAAATAAAAATAGGCCCAGGTAGTTAGCAGCGTAATGAGACAGCTGCGCCCATCAGCAATCGATGAGCTCCAGAGACAGTAATCACTACGGCTTCCTTAACAGTGCTTTAATTGGATGTCAGTCATTTACACTGCTACTGCAACAATCCTCCCACCCTGGCTCTATGAGCTTGTGCTTGCATGAGAAAGGCAAAATGATGTAGGTGTGTGTGTGTGTGTGTGTGTGAATCTTGCTCTCCCAAGTACAGGCTATAATTACATAATGTGTCCTTTGCATTTGTATAAACTAGCATGTGCACTCGGTGTGTGTGTGGCAGCACTCACCAGTCATTAGCATTGATTTTTCCAGGAGGGGCCTCTCTCCCCCGGTCTCCATCTCTCTCTCTACGCGCCTCCCCCACCTCCTCCTCCTCCCCATTACTCTTGCGTGCAAATAGCTATAATTTTGTTCTCACGGTCTCGGTCACTGTGGGCCCTGCCCTCCCGCAGTGTAAAAGATGGCAGTCATCGATCGGGGCATCCGGACGCCTGCCCTGTCCCTTCCCCCCTCCCCACTCACTCCGCTGAAGGATCCCTCTGTCGATAGGAATCTCAGGTAAGTTACGAGCACTCCTGCACCGCTTCCAATTAACAGACCCAGTGCCAGCCAGCCACCGCCTGCCTTCCTCCCCAACACATTTGTCAGCTGTTAGCGTTGAACTGCACAGCCACGCTCGGGCCTTTTATAACTAGCGGGAGCGGATGAAAGTGTTTTCAAGTGGAAAAGCCATATGAAACGGAGACGACGGGCTTTTGTATGTTTGTCACAAGTGAAGTGTTTTCATTTGGAGGTGACAGCTTCTAGTTTCCATTTCTCAGAAAAACAACAACAACAAAACACCCCTCTCACCTTGAATGGCGATTATCATTCACATCCACCATGACGGCATAATCATAAAAAAATAATTGTCTGGCCTTTTTTCTAGGGAACACCCCATCATAAATGCGCAGGGTATTGCTTTAGACGTGATTGCCCACAAGTAATAGGACTCATAACCAGCCTCACCTATACGGGGGAACCATTTCCTGCAAAGTCACCCGGCGGAAGGAATAATACTGAATGTGGTTGTCCCCGCCGAACACAGAACCCACTGGCTGCTTCTGTGCTGCATGGCAAAGTTATTATTTGAAGTCTGCAGTGATTAAATATTGAGTGACATGAGAGTTGGCTATATTGAATCAAGTTCATTATGTAAGACACCACCTCTGTGCTATAGTGTCTCTCTCATATCATAGATGTGGGCTGGCGACACACTGTTTTGCTATTGCTCTAGCTAAATGAGGTGGTCAATGAGAACTTTTGATTGGTTAATACAGAAAGATCCAAGTAGGTAATTTATATCAGAACCATCTCTGGAGAATATTTACATACATGCTGATTATAGCTATTAGAGCACAACGGCCTTTTTAGGACTAATGCAGTAGTAAGAAGAACAGAATTAATCAGGCGAAGAAAACAAACAGCCAAGCAAGGAAATGGAGAAGAAAAATAATAAAAAAGCTTCACAGCTGTGTGCCCACAGAACTGAAACCCTGGCCGCTCAAGCTGTAATTAATATTCCAAGACCATGGCTCAACTGCCACAGATTATTTCAAGTGCCATTGTTTTTTTTTTCTTCCCACCACTGAAGAGGCTTAATCATCTTAATGTTTTAGGGAGAAGTAGTGAGTAGTCTGACATTTTGTTTTTTATTTCCTTCAACATAATAGAGCCAGAAAAGCTAGCAAGCCCCAGCACATTAGGACCTGATTATTCCAATTTTCTTCCATCGCCACATCCAATCCCACTTGTTCCCCTGCTTCTCCTTCCTAAATAAACCCAGAGAATCTGTCATTTTGCCAGGCAGCTGCTTTTTGGCAGGTTTTCTTGCCCCGTCCTCCTTTCTGCCCCCCCTCCTCCTCTCTCAGACTCTAAGCCCACTGGGCCCAGTGGGGAAGATCTAGCAATCCGCGTAATGTGAGCATAATAACACCAACAAAACATCTCATTCCACGTCTAATTCAGTGTAGCGGCTGGGCCGCCATGTGTGGGATAGAAGACAATCCTCTCTGCTTTCTCTCTCCACTACATCCTGCGACTGGCTTTACTTAATAGGTTTTTATGGCAAGAAAATCGTATGGATGCGTGGAGCTATGACAAACAGGGCAAACCCCACAGTGATGTTTAACGTTGAGCGCCGTCCTTATGGTACTGTTTGAGTTTGCGTGAACCAGCCTTGCAGAAATGATGCTGTGAATATATAAAATCTACCTGATTTCAGTGGCATTTTAGTTTATTGCATTATGAAAGAAAAAAAAAGCCACTGGCATTATAATCATAGGCTTTTATGCCTTCTCTTTCTGACTTCCAGCCCATGGGGCCTCGATTTCATCAGCTATATTACAGCTCTCATTACTTCAGAAAAAACACAGTGGCCCACATTTTAAGTCACTCCTCTCTTTATGAGCTTCTTTTGCCCTGAGCACCGATATCATCAAGTTTTTATTGCATCTCTATTGTCCATTTCCCTTGTAGTCAGGGCATTTGATTCAAAGATTTTGATTTGGCCGTTTTTGCCTGACTGGAGGCAGCGTATTACCAAGTCAGGCATTTACAAGGACTCCATTTTGATCATTGTGTGCTTGCCGTAGCAACGTGTAACCTCGAATAAATAATTTGTGCCTCTAAATCACTCGATCTGCTCCCAGAATGGAACAATTGGTGCTTTTAAAATATAAATTAAAATGTTAGCCCTTTTGTAGAAATTACAAGTTACTGTCTGGTCAGTTATAGAGAGGGTTAATGGAAATCTCACAGCATGCATCAGATGATCACGGCTTTGAACTGGAGGCCTTAATAAATAGGAAAGGAGATTATTATTACATCACATAATTTATTTATTTCTGTTGAAATCATTTACCAGCGAGCACGGACGATTAAAAAGATTCCTGCAAAGGAGAAAAATTAGGATATGATATATTGAAATGGAAACAAGGCTTCTAGAAAAAGAAGCCACCTGCGTGCCTTTTTTTTTTTTCTTCTGCTTGTCAGTCACTCCCACTCGTCAGCAGAAACTTTGCTAACACTGTCACCTGAAAAGCTCACACTTCCAAGCCCCTAATTAAATCTCAAACCAAAACGCTAATTATCCGGCAAAATAATAACCTCCTCTCACCTCCCAGTGTGACACAGTCAAGTCCCCAAACAGACACAAACTCGATTAGTTCTTCCTTTTCCGAGGTCGTCATGGAACCTCTGCGAATCATAAGGTGGGCGCGGTGCGTTATCTCCGGCAGTCGACTGAAAACAAAGCCACTGAACGTGAAAGGATCAAGCCGCTTAGGAACGTGTGACACTTAGGGAGGCGACATACAAATATAAAGCGAAAATATGTTAGATCCAGACACAAAGACAATTAGAAACATCCGCTTAGGTTAACACAAAATAATACCATAAATCTGAATGTTATGGCTGCATAGACACAAGTATCCAGAACATGCTTTAATTTCCAGGCAGAGAGGAAAATAAAGTTGGATTTTTTCCCACTTTGCTTATTATTAAGGCCAAAACCACACGGATTCAGCAATTTCGTACATCCCTGAATTAGTTTCCTGCCATTGATCAAAATAAACCTCCACCAGACAGTGGGCTGTTGTCGTTGTTATCGTGTTTAGCACCGTACCCTCGTCCGAATTTACACTGAATAAATCCTAATTCTGCCTGTCTGAATTATCCCGGTGCAGATTGCACTACGCTTGTCGCCTCCTCTCAGAATTTTAAAACGTGTGTGGTTTTATTTTTACATTTTTATCGTAGGGACGGCTCTAATTAATTAAATAACATATTGCTGCCTTTTCAGCTTTCAGGGAAAATAGTGGTTGGCGGCAAATGACAGATAGTGGCAGCAGTAGCAGTTGGATTTATGGAGCTGTGCAAATGGTCGATGTGATTTGATCTGCGGTTTAGGTTTAAATGTTGAAGCAACTCACTGACTTTTCGAGAAATGCCCCAGAAAACCTGCCAACCAGTGGGGATTCAAAACTGTAAAAGTCTGGGAACGAGCTAGCCCCGAAATCAGGCCGACTTCCCTGTCCACAAATTTAGACTTAGACTTAGACATAGATAATTTCACCTCGTTGGGATTGGGAGCGGTTTATGCTCTGGTGAAGATCTGCCAGGCCAGTCAAATCATTTAGGCGCTCTGGTGTGCACAGGTATTTATATTTTTTGTCAAACTCACACGGCTAGGGCTTATAAATGTCCCAGTTGCCGGTCCCGTTGCCTTTGTTTCAAATATACCTTGACCTGGATGACTGAGAACCAGTAGTGTGCATGAGATGCAAACAGAGCCAGGCTAACAGCTTCCTTAGTGCTATGGTGTGTGTAGGAGAGTGGCTTCAATCATCTCATTTAACTCCACACAGAAGAGAAAATGAACCTAATGCGGTTCTGTTCCTTTAAATGGAGGGAATTACTCACTCAACAAAAAGAGTAACCTTGCTAATTTGCAGTGGTACAAGTTCAACTAATTGTGCCTCTTTGGAATATTGATGGTCAAACTCATGTATTGTTAATTGGACTGCGCACACAGGTTTTTGCCGTATATATGTATTCATGCATATCAGTATTCCCCATTCTTAATTTCCAGCACAATTAACAGCTCACTTCCTTGTTGTGGCATGGGTCACCTGGACGTACGGGAGGCCTCGAGAGAGAGAGAGGCTCAGAGGGCCCCCCTCAATCGCTGCATACTAATTCACGTTTTTCCGCTCCCTCCTCCTCTGAATATTCCCTTAATTCGTTCTTGGCACTTAACTTCACACTGTGTGGTATTTCTGTTCCTCTCAGTGCACCACGTTTTCTCTTATGTCTTCCACTCCCTTTCCTCTGATTCCGTCACATTCTCATTTTAACGCGCACGCCTCTTTGTTGTTATGAAGTCGTTTTCCCCCGGACTCTTACAGGGGTGGGCCCCGGGAACGGTGGAGCCTGGATGTATGTTTTAAATAGCCAATCAGTCTTTCAAGTCATTCAGTGGCGTTGCAGTGAGAGTCATTGAGAGCAACCGGGAGCTGGCTCACGGGGCAGTAACAATGACGTCCATATGGGTGGCTATTTTTACATTCATTGTTGAGCAGCACAGATGATTCATTCACAAATGTTGTTCCCTGTCAGCGAACGCACACGGAGGAAGCAAACCAAAACGCACCCAATGTACTGAGAAAAGACGCGCAAATATAAACTAGGTCAATATCATGAGAATTTTGATAGAGTCTGTTCATAATACCGACTTTTCAAGAAACCAAGCAGCCCATGGGGAAAGAAGCCATCGCCAACAATAAATGAATTATTGCTGATTATGATGTCTCTCTTTGGGGATAGGAGACCTGATGTAACCCTATCCTGCCAGTAATGTCTCACTCAGAATTCATTCTTTAGACAAGGTGTGCTGTCCAAGGTCCTGAAAGTACGCTCAGTGAGCCCCAGCACACAGCTTGGCTGTAGCACATGTGGTTTTATTTTTGTCTGAATATTATTTTTCTTATTTGTATCCCGTAATGACCCAGCAATCGATCAGGAACATCTCGGTCCACAGGGTGAGAAGGCTTCCCGTAGAAGGATTCACTGAGGATATACAGTATGGGTGCTTCCTAGACTAACGGCCTTCATCTGACTCGTACACCCATTCAATGGAAAGTTGTGAGTGCAGCTGATCTAACTAGAGGGCTACTGCATTCAAGCTGTCATCACAACACTAGAAATGTATAATGCCTGGCAGCAAGGAGGGGACAAATGTCAACACCACACTTTATCATCTTGTACATGACAGGATGGATACTTAATGTAGGTCTGACTTATACAAAGGAGACAATGCAAATCATGCAGACTTTTCTAGCGTTTCTTCTTAATCGTCTTTTCCCTTTAACATCCTCCTGGCTCATATTCTTGAAGAGTAGGAGAGTCCAATAAAAAGAGTATTTCTTCAGGGCTATTATCCTAATAGGGTTCGTTGACTTGCCTTTTTATTTTTTTAAACTGCGATTAAATCATTTTATTTAGCCTATCTGTGTCGGTTATATTCAACGACAGTGAAGAAATCAATCACTGAGTGAAACACCTGCTGTGTAGCTTGGCGCTTTTCTTTTTCATCACTCCCCCCCAAATCAAAACAGCTGCTAAACAATTTCTGCAGATTATAACCCATCACTGTCGTACTCTGAATCATTAAATTATTACATTTAAGAGTGAGCTAAAAAATGAATGAATGCAGGTGTAAATTATTTGAAGGGAAACACTTTGCTGTTGCAGAGAAAAAAAAAACAAAACGCTGGAGGCTAAATGAATTAAGTCTCCGTTAAGTGATATTATCTTTAAAAAAAAAAAAAAAATTCCTTGACTACAATATGAAACAAACTCTCACGTAGTGTGATAAATATTTATGTAGATTCCTTTTCTTAATCCAGCTGTGCAGTTATCAGTAACTGATGAAATCTTTTATTTATTTCCCTTGCTTTTCTTCCTCACGTCTTAAGCTTGGCATATACTTGTGCAGTGAATCTACACAGAGCTCATGTCGTGGCATAGGTGAGTGGACTAGGGCGGTGTAGGCATTTACACTTGCGCCCCGGTGGGTTGGCATCATCCTCATCATTACCCCGCTAAGGCACTAATCTGTGATTTCCGTGCTGCTGTGTTGAGTTTCTTCCCGTATTTCAAACAATGGTAAATGAAACTGGGCGGCTCACATCAGAGCTATTAAATGTTAAATGTTTACTGAATTGAAGACAATGTGTAGTTTTTCAAGGTGGTTAGACTATGTGGTGGGGGTCTGTGACTACGGACACAGAAGCATAAATGCAGCTTTGAAGGGGAACTACTTTTTTTACAACCTGCACCTTATTTCTGGCATAAAATACGATCGTTTACTCACCCATATAACTTTGGTGTAATTTGTATTCCTTCGGGGGATAATTAGATCACCATATATCCATGTAGTGGGAGTGACTGGGGCACCGAAACGCAGCCTCTAAATCTGCAACAAAACTCCATCATTTCACTGCTAGTTTTTTGCAACATGGCTGAATATTTGTCAGATTCTGAGGTTGTGGACGATCCATAGCAGTAGCAAATTACAGGTAAACAAGCCGACCATCGCGGGTGAGCGTGTTGCTCAGAGATGACATTATCCAGGTAAGAAGACATCATCCGGGGTATGTAGGTCAATCTGCAGACCCCTGATGATGATAACAGGTAACTCCGGACTCAACAGGGAATAGCACTAGCGTACGATAACACAATATTGGTGAAATGAACGAGTTTCGCGGCAGATAATGCGTTATTTAGAGGCTACGTTCTGGTGCCCCAGTCACTCCCACTATATGGATATACGCTGATCTAATTATCTCCCGAAGGAATACAAATTACACAAAGGTTATATGGGTGAGTAAACGATCGTATTTTATGCCAGAAAGAAGGTCCAGGTTGTAAAAAACAGTAGTTCCCCTTTAACTTGAACTGGAACATGAAGAAAGGAAGAGACGGAGCTGATGGAAAGTACTATAAATGTGTTAAATGGCAATAGCAGGAGTTCACAGCTCAGTCACTGTCCATGGTGCTGAACCTTCCTGGCTATTTTCCAACTGGCTTTCTGAAATAACAGACGATTGATGATCTACCACATGACACACCGGTATCAGGATCTAAACAACTCAAAGCTACAATATGAATAACATTACCATGAACTGTGACGTATAACTAATATTATATATCAATATATATATAAATCAAAGCCTGGATATTATTTCACACTTAAATTCCATGGATTTAACATTCCTTCTTCCAACAGCTGCGCTGTTTCAGATCAACTCTCTTTACTGGAAACCCAGCATGCTGCTTACTCGCAGCTCAGGTCATAGGTTCCCTCTCATTTTCAGAGCATGCTTTTCTCAGCGATGCCCCTCCTGAGACTCCTTTTGCCCACTCCGCAGTGTGGAACCTTTCTCAGAGGAGCCCTGCCTCCACCGTTTGACCTCCCTTTCATTACGCCTCGACTCCCGCATGTCTTTCCGTTAGGAGTGCAGGCTTCGGGGCTGGAGATCCGCACCCCTGACACGCGACCTCTTCACCCTTTTACTCCGGCTTCATTAGGGGTGAGGATATACACAGGGAGAGCGCTATCTGAGCCGTCGTGATGCGGCGAGCTCAGACTTTTTTCACTGGGCTCAGTAGAGCCCATTGTTCAGAGACATCATCAATCGTACACTGTAGCGTGCGGTAGCTCTCCTGAGTTTTATGTGCTGAATGGGCACTCAGCCTAACCCTATAATCCTCTCACATCGCCGCACGTACTGCTTCCTACATTCTTCCATCCTTGCTTATGTTTAATATCAAACAACGCTTTGTTTGAGATGCTGCGTAAGGTGCTCTAACTGCAACACACTGCTACAATTCGCATTACCCAGCCTACTTACGACAGGAGAAATATCCACCTTCATTATGCATAGGACTCTTGACAATCCCCTCCTAGGATTAGATACATGTGTGACAGAGACGATACAGGCAGGCAGGGCTCAAACTAAAATNGGGGGGGGGGTGGAAAAATGCAAGCTAACGTATATTTTTTCCCCTCTCTACTCTGTCTTCATGCTCTCTGTGTTGCTTTCACCCATCTGGCCAACGTAGTGTATTATACATTAAACTGTGAGTAATAACAGGGCTCAAGTATATTCTAGTCAGCGATAATAAGAAAGCCTCAGGGATTTTTGAAGATTTGCATGCAAACCAGCATTGGATCTTGTCCTTTTCTTTCCCCCTTTTTTAATCCTTATTGCTTTTGAGAAGGTATGGTGGTATACATGACGTGCAAAGACTAAAATATTTTTTCTCTTGCATGCAATAACAAATATAACACCACTGCACGGGCTGCTGTGGGATATGAACGTGGAAGGCCAATAATTACGTCAATATAGTGACCTGTGTGCTTAATCTAGTTCAGATGTAACGCTTGAAGTCCTTTGCAAAGTGTCTGGAAATGTGTTATTGCCAGTGTGGACACGTTTCCCTCCAGTATGGTATTATGTAAGACTACAAGCCACATAAAAAGGAGGATAATTCCCCTAGCTTAAATTAATTAGCTTCACATGATTTTGACTTATTATTTCTGAGAAGTACATTTGTTTTTGATACCAGTTAGAACCGTGAGATGGGGACGGAGCGGGGGGGCTGATGTGTTTTCTGAAATAGATTTACATTGCAGAAGCGGCGTAAGACCTTTCATGTTCCACCAAAGTGAAAACGAAGATCTCGTATTTTAACGCCTTGTTAAGATTTTGCCTATAGATTAACATGTTCTCCCTCATTATCACTGCATATGATGCGGCCTCCCTCCTCTCCTCGCGGCTCCAAGCGCGAGAGATTTCATTAAAGTAGCGACTTAATTATGTAGGTGTTGAAATTTAATTAATGAAAGGGTAGAGCAAACTCCGTCACCCTGACACATTTTTTTGACGCTCGCCTTTCCCCAGCCTGTGTCGGGCCTATAGTACCTGTCTTTTCGGTTGCTAAGCTTACGCCGAACCATCAATCATCAATAGCCTTGTCAGAAGAGTTGACAGGAAGATTCTCCCATCCTCAAGATTCACAGCCTCCCTCAGAGATGCAGAAAACAGTCCAGTGACAGAGAGTAAAAGCCCCTTTTTTTTTCTGCTGATATGCACTTCTGTAAATTTCTCCATGGATTCTGCATTGACTCTACACAGTCTGCCTGCTTTTTGTAATGCTCTCTGCACAGAGGTTGTCTTTATCAGATGAGATGAACGAGCAGCGTGGATGATGGTGATGGTGGAAAGTATATATATATATATATATTTTTTTTTTTTACTTAGTTCAGCACTGGTATTCATTGGATTTTGAACTATGGGAATTCATTTCTAGTTGGTAGAAAAATAATTGACTCTTTTTTAGTTTTACGCTTTTCCTCAACTTTCTCGACATAATAAATAATTCTTATCTAGAATTTCGGGAATCTACCGCCGAGGTAGGAGCGAAGTCTGGTGAAGAGTTAAATTTAGCGGTTCGGCAAAAAAGTTTTTGTGTTCTTGTGCAATGCAAAGGAGGGCACATCCTGTCCACAGAGAAAAGTCTCCCAAATTTGCAGCAACAGTGACAGTTCAGATTTACAACCACTAATTCTGCAACAAGTCAAACCTTTAATTACTCTTGGCATTACTCTAAGGTTAGAATAACATAGATATGTTGATATTTTAATGGTTTAGACAGAGTGTAAGACATTACAGAAAAACTAAAAGCACATAGTTACATTTTAGAGAGAGGGATTGGACAGTGCGCCACAACATACTGACAGCTTGTAATATCACTGCTGTGCAGTACAGCAAAATATACACAAGATGCACTATTATTAAAGGATAAGTCATGCAGCAGAGTGGAGGTACCTCTCATTTTAAACTGTATGTTTATTTTTAGCAATGAGAATCGCCCTTAAAATCGTGCCCTGAGGTTGACTTCTGTATTTCGCGTGTCACACATGCAGCCTCGCATGAAGAAACTCACAAAAACAAACACACACAAGCCAGAATCCAACCCCAGGTGCGTTCTCATCTTCCCAGCAGGTGCCCGACTGGCCAAATGCCCCGGCGCCTCCCTCTGAGAGACACTGTGCCTCTCACAGTGCACTGAAGTGACCTCCCCCCTCCCTTAACTTGAAAACATAGAACAGTGTGAACCACATAGCGACAGAACTTTGACATCATCTTCCCAGAAAGTACAACTTCTTCAAAGCTGGGATTGAAAGAAATTTGCCGCGTTGCTTCTACGGCAAACACACACTCTAGGTACAGGATTGCTAAAGTGACTAATCCTTCTGAATGCTTGTGCATGGTCGGATCAATGTGCATGTTAAATCACAGAATCATTCGCTCACAAGCCTTCTTTCTGCAGATCAGAGAGCAGTTCGGGGCAGCATTTGCCTCGGCAGGTTTCGCCCGCGTCCCTGTCCCTTCTGACAGCACGTCCAGCAATGCCAGGAAGTGGCTCTTATGTAATCTGTGGCACCACGATCTCTGAGAAACAGAAACAAAGGGAGCAGAGGCATGCTGGTGTGTGTCGGAGGGACAGAGCACCGGATGGAGGATGATGAGACTAAAATAAAAGAACAAAGTTGGTGGCTTTCCAGCTTCACTGTGGGATGCTCATGCAGCTTCAAACCGTAGATGGCCCTAAGTGCGGCAGCTCCAGCCAATCGGCCAGCTCAGCCAGGGCTGTGTCACAGACTCCCTTTGATGTTGGGTGGGAGCGCGGAGGGAGGAGGTGAGGGGAGATGAAGAGCAAGAGGGAGGATAGACTGCAGCTGTTTTGGCCTCTTCATTGCCACAGCTGACACGGCGAGAGCTAACAATAATTCTTCTCTGTAGTTTTGCACCACAGCCCTCATCCGCCCCTACTCTAGCCGCCATCCCCAACCTCTCTCCCGCCTCTCGCTGGGATGGCCGCCCTCCTGCTTGTCTGCAAATTGAATTCACGCACAGATAAATAC
>JASGAT010366108.1:12196-26433 GCA_030220025.1 Chelon auratus
CTAGGTGTCTGATTGTAATGCTGCTCTCACTCAGTCTCATGCAAGTACACAAGCGTTCCATGTGCAAATGCAATCACGGTTACACGCAGAAGGACAATGGAAGCGAATGTATGCACCCTTCCATTCAATTTGGCATACAGTATTGAATGGTTTGTAAGTGTTTATCCCTGAGAAAGCACTCAGACATTCAGCATCAGCTCTGCAGTGTCCTGGTTAACCTCATGTTGCATCACCTGCAGCTAACATGGCAATGGACTTCACAAGTTAGAGCTCGGCTTTCTAATTCCTTTTCGCGTACAGCAAAACATGTGGCTAGAAGAAACAGTGCCAGGAGCCCAAGCTGATGCCACTTGCTTCTTAACATTTGGGGGGTGAACCGTGTTTTAAGATGTTAGTTCAGTCAAAAAGTGTTGGGTTAGGGCAGTGTTTTGCAACCATTGTGCCGTGGCACACTAGAGTGCCGTGAGGGATCGTCAGGTGTGCCTTGGGAAATTACACAATTTCACCTAATTGATCTAAAAAAAACATATATATCTATATATATGACTTTTTTCTTTGTGTTTATCTGATTCCTATTCAAGACACTTTGACAAGAATGATATTATATTGTTAATATAGGCTACAGAGTTTCATTTTTTCAACATTTTCGGTTGTTGGTGAAAAAAATGTACCTTGGCTCAAAAAAGGTTGAAAAACACTGGGTTAGATTTAGCATTAGGGGGCAGGCAGCAATATTTTAGTTAATGAAATGCCCTCTTGATTTTCTTATTTTTTCCAAAAAAAGACATCATGTGGCTGGTACGCTGTGAGGCCATTAGAGTTGACTAATATGTATGCAGAGGCAAATAGCTCGCCGTTTAAAAAGACTTCATTGTGTGTAAGTAGTGAGTAGTCTTGACGGGCACTCTTTATTTCTCCCCATGCTGAGCACAGCGTACTTTAAGTGAAGTCTAGGTCAAGCAACAGACATCTTTGAAATGTTGAAACTCACTTGAAATTTGGTTTAATACCAAAGCTACTACTTTATTCCTACAGCAGCGGTTAATTGTCGGCTGCTGTGATGCATTTATGGATCTCTCGGTTACCTCTGTCTGCAGGAGAACTCTCTCCATTTCCAGTGACTCACACGAACCTTATGCTATCCCACCCCTACGCTTTCCTCCCTGCTCTAAATGGGCGTCTGATTCATACTGTTCTTTGTGATTTTTTTTTTTTTTTTTAGGATATCTTTTCTTTTCTTTTTTAAAGCCATCCTCTTTGAAGTTCATTTTTAGACGCCCCGCGGATTACGTTCTTCGCTCAGCGGAATAGGTTAAACATGTCCAGATGTGCTGTGAAGAACTAAATGAACTGGAGACAATTTTCAGTGTGATCCATAGATAATTCTCAACTTTTTAATGATGCCCCTTGGCTCCACTGGAACATGATACACCTACAGGCATTAGTACCGTTACGGCACAAAGGGAAAAGTCATCTTTGTAATAGTAAAAGCTCATTTCCCTGGGTGTTCAACAGTACCTTTACAAAAATAGCACGGTGATTGGGATTCATGCCTTGCCCTGTGCCCAAATACGCAAAAACTAACAGTAGAATTTAGAAAATACCTTAATGTAGTCTGAACAGCCTGCTCCTGTGTCTGCTAGTATCATGTTTATAGGATAGCTCTGTTGTCATTACAGTGTTGTTGAGATGCTGCGTACATTTTCCTGCTATGGTTTTGTTGCAAACACACATTGTAAGACACGCCACCACAGACTAGAAGTGTTTACACATTTTTCTTCAATTAAATCTATAGACCTACCTTACTATTGCTGTTTAGGTAAAACCATTGTAATGAGGTAACACAATGCAGACCTTTCAGATCCACGTGAGCTTTAAATGCATTGGTATGCAATAACAATGTAACAGCGCCTTTTCTTTTTGGCTAACTGATTTCCATGTAGAAAAGAATGAAAGTCAATAGTTGCCTGGATTGTTGATTGGAAAAAATGTAAATATGCATGCGTCTGAAAATAGTCAGCAAAAATGGAAAGGGATTTGCGATGAGCTGCAAGTGTATCTTCCATTACAAGTGTGAAACAAAAAAAAAACAAACAAAAAAAAACAGTGAGACGAAACAAAAAAGTCTTTCAGGCAAATAAATGGTCTGTCGGTGTTACCAGTTCATTAAACAAGTGACCTACTAAACCGAATAGAAACACAATCTTTGATGAATTCCTTTATGAGACAAAGGATTTTCATCTTTTTGTCGATTGGTTTATGTCTCGTTATGAAATGTGAGTTCAGGTGTTGTCGAAGCGTAAATGAAACTGAGCTCTAGTCGAAGCAGCTTCCCCTACTTCCCGTCATAATGACAGCATTATCATACCATTTGCATCGCCGACTAAATTTGTTGCAGCTTTGGACTCATTATACAGCACTACAGCCCTGCATCCATCAGTGTACAGCCTTCAGATTGATTTAGTTGTCTTTTTAAGGTGATGAGACTCTATCTGAACGGCTCTCTGTACAGTGGATGAGACTCTGCAATACTACGTTGGCATTCTGGCCAAGTTTCTCTTCTGCATTCCCAGGAGGACATTCATGCATAATGGATTAATTGTTGCTCACATCCACATGTAAAAAGGCCCACAGGTTAGTATTCCTGCAGTCTCACGCTGCTCAATAGGTCACCCAAATGGCTATGCCCAGCAATATCACCGCAAATCTATGGAAATGGTTCAATTAAGTCCACAAGTGCTGTACAGCCGCCAGTGAGTCTCTGCTAAAGGGCCGCAACAGGTATTCCCCGTCCCTGATATGTTCAAAACTGACACAATCATGCTGTCTTTCACACACACACACACACACACACACCCAAACACACACACACATATGTAAAGGCCCGGGTCCCAGTGGAGAATGACTTTGTGAATGTCAATGCGATTCTGTGGTGACAGCAAGCCGTGTCAGCAGTGAAATGGGCCCTATGTTGAGCGGAATGTAATGACTCACAAGACAATTGGAGTCGAATATGGAATGGCTTCCACTTTGTTGTGACGTGCTGAGGATGGGTGACAGGCGGACTAGTAAGCGAGCTGGAGCCCTTCAAGGGGTTGTCCTCTCCCCACTTCTCAGCCCGAGTGTTTTCCCTTTGGAAATATATTTCCACTCAAGCATTTTTATTTATGCCAGCTCCCCTGTTGAATGCTCGGGGATATTGGTTCTGTCTGAACCTGAGTGAGAGGTCCGGCTCTGCTCTTCTTGTTGTACCTGCGTTCTTAGCATCTGGCATTTATCTGCGGACTCGGGCTGCGAGACAAAGCAGCAGGTTGTTGAATCTCTGAAGTATGATACTGCGGCAAAAGACGTGTTCTAACAACAGAAAATATTTCACATCCAGACAGGCCCGAGGAAATGTTGGAAAGTTTTTTTCTTTTTCCTTCTTCAATGGAAACTTTTGTTTCTCATACACCCTCTGAAAAATTTCACTCAATTCTGGCAGCGGAGAATCATCACTATTTTATAAAACACGATTTGTAATTTTGACATGGAAACCAGAAAAATTGAAATAAAACAACATGTCCTGTTTTTGACATGCTAATAAACATTGACACCAAAGACTTTTCCTTCCTTGCTGTAGACAAGCGAAACAGAAATGTGAACACGAATCAAACCTCCAACGTACAGAGCGTTACTTTACTGTGGACGCGGGAATCGAGCCGCACAAATATCTTATCTGCATTACCGCCGCAGCACAAATGATGTTGATGTTACCCGGCGCATAAATATTTTGCCAGAATGCATCCTACCCGTGAATGAATAACAACAAAATGAATGCCACCACCAGCCTTTCAGCAGCTCTCTCTAAACAGCACAATTAGACGCTGGGAGGTTGGAATCCTATACACAAAAGCTCTTCATTTCAAACGTCTCTTTGATCACCTTGCTGACAAGAGCAACAATTCAGCCCCGGCATTCAAAGCAATAAGAAAGGCAGAGGTATTTTTATTTATTTTTTTAAACATAATGTGTGCGTGCAATGTTTCACGCCCAAAACAGAAAAACGGTGAAAGGTATGCGAGACAAAAAGGAAAACAAAAAAAGGACAAAATCAGTCTAATGCTATGTAAAGATAGGATTGTATATCAGTTATACTCTTGTATTGTTGAAAAGGCGGGAAGTCAAAATGCTCACTAGTCTTTTGGCGATGACTAAGACAGTGTCGGGAAATGGCTGGTGAGGGGAATTGGCAGCCATTTTGTGCCCTAATGAACTAATGATAAACATCGACAGGCACGCGCGGGCCAGCTCGCCAGGATGCCCATGGAGAGAGGATGCGGCGTGAGAAAAAGAGTGTAAGGGGAGGTGGGTGGGGAGGGGTAGCCGTGGAGCAGGGAGATGAATCATACAGCTCAATGTTGGAGAAAACACAAAGCTGCAGATTTAACAAGCTACTTCCAGTCGTTCCACCAAGAGAGCAGCGTGCGGAGATCAAAGATGGTCATTGTTGCTGCCAAGGACATCTTATCAGAGCTATCTGTGTTTTTGGATCTTTTAATTGCGGAAGTTTTCATGGGAGTGCTGAAACAACAAAAAGTTAACAGGCACAATTTGGGAAATATAGAAGGCTGCATCCGTTTTGTCATTTGCCAACTTTGAAAACTTTATAGTGGATGACTTATGCTTTCATTTTATCTTATTCTTTTATTTCATTTTTGGGGAATTCAGTCGTAAACGCATGAATTTAAAGCACTTATTATTGTGAGATCAGTATGTTGAATGGACCGATCAGGCATAACATTATGGCTATATAATACTGTGTAGGTCTACCTTGTGCCTTCAAAACAGTTGTGACTCATCAGACAATGGACATGGGCCTTCTGAGGGTGTCCTGTGGTGTCTGGCAATAAAATATTATTAGTGGGGGCCTTTGGGTCCTATGGGTTGAGGGGAGGGGCCTCTGTGGATCATCCCACAGATACTTGATCAGTCTGGGATCTAGTGAATTTGGAGGCCAGGTCTACACCTTGTGCTGTTCTTCATGTTTTTTTAGTTGTTCCTAAACCGTGTCTGTGTACCTGTGTCAGTCTGCATCCTTCTGGGGATGGCTGCTGCAAACAAGGAGTGTCATTGTTATGGGGTGGGAATTCCTAGTCAGATCTAGGTGGGTGGTACATGTCTAAGTAACATCCACATGAATGCAAGGCTCCAAAATGTTATTTACTTCTCCTGTCAGTGGTCATAATGTTATGCCTGACTGATGCGTAACATACTGCTTCTTTAAAGTCTGTGAAAAATTATTCTCTCAATTATCTCCAGAGAATTATTGATTTAACTTGCGGGGCCGCTGGATTCTCGTGGGATCTGAAGGATCACAAGGTCACAAAACAATCCTCCTTGCCGGGCTTCAAACTACGCTCTAGCGGGATATTTACAAAGAAGCAGACCGGTCAGCTGGTTGACAACAGTCACCTCTAAAGCCATGCTGGCCAGCTTGGACAGTCGCAGTGGAAGAGGTGTTTAAATACTTATTGATTCGGTGAAAGAAACACAAATGATTGTTTGATCGTCCACTTTGATTTGTAATGGATCGCGTTGGTCGTGCAAGCAAGAGTACCAGGGCATCAGTTTGTAGCTTCATGTCACCGGCTTCTATTGAAAATGACCTGTAGTCAGTAGCTTTTTTCGCCTCAAAGAAGGCAGTAATCAGTCAATGGCATGCTAATTACATAGCTAGTGACACTAACTACTTGCTTGACTGTGAATTACTCTGAAATTACTGAATTTTTGAAACCATTTACAAGGGCGACTTCCCAGATAGTTCTGCAAGAAAAACCTGGCGTATCAGATTAATCACCGGTGATCAAGCCACAACCACACAGTTATATTGTGTTATAGAGCAATCCTTAAGACTTAAAAAAGCAATGCCAACACTCCATAGAAGATTGTCTAATATTTTGGCTTACTTCTGGGCATTAGCAGATTAATATACACTTACAAACTTAAAAATAGATCAGTGAGTCATCCCTGTCTCTAAAGTTGAAGTCTCTCATATTGAGGTTAACTGCAAACCTACTTTAAACAGCCCCCCCGAATCCATGCGTTCTGAGCAGGAAATGTTTTATAAGTACTCAACCATACTCAATTACTGTAGACTTACAGTGAAAGACAAATCAATTCCTTCTCTTTCGCTGTGTGTTGTTGACTCCTGCTGAGGCGACACAATAGCTTTTTTTCGGGGCACAAAACAGTTTAAGCGCTCTATTTTTCTTATTTTCACCAAGGACAATTTGCTGCGGCAGAGCAGTCTCAGAATATCAACAGTCTGGACCAAAACACTGGCTGCATACTTCATAAGCTGTGAACTCAAGGAGCGATCTAACTTTGCCTCCCTAAAATGCATAGCGTTTGACTGACACCACCAATGGATTTAGCTTTTAGGCTGTCAGATGACACCAACTCTGGAGAATGTGCCACATTGAAAGATGTTATATTTTCTTGTCAGTGCGGGTATTAGAAAAAGGAAGTCATGATATTGAACTGATAGAAGCAAGACATCTGCAAATTATACACTGCTCACTGCCGCTGAAGGACCACGCGTCAGCTTTCTGTGTGACATATCCATTTCAGTAGATCTCCATAACAATTTGTACTCTCACAGATACAATGTCTTTATTTTGATCCAGCATGCACCACAGTATAAAACTAGATAACCTGTCTAAATCTCTTTGCAGAATAAATCGCGTGCCCCCGGTAAAACAAGATAAATCCCCGTTGCCCAGAATCATCATTCGACAAGTCGCAGGGCCATCCGTAACTGGTGTGGCACGGAACTTAATATTCATTTTCAAAAGACCGGATGATCAGTCACATAG
This sequence comes from Chelon auratus, assembly GCA_030220025.1. Taxonomy (NCBI): domain Eukaryota; kingdom Metazoa; phylum Chordata; class Actinopteri; order Mugiliformes; family Mugilidae; genus Chelon; species Chelon auratus. The sequence goes on from JASGAT010366108.1 coordinate 19,054, forward strand.
TCGGTTACAGTGCTGACCTGTTTTGGAGTGGCAGGCAGGGTCAGTTAATAGCTCAAAAGGTTGCCAGGTGCAGTCACACACCGTGGCACGCAGGTAGGGCCGCAGGGAGCAGCTTGTGTTGGTCAATGTCACTGGAGCACTCCCTTTGTCTTCCACTGAGCTGAATATTTTATAAGTTCAGAATAGAGAAGGTGGTGCCGTAGTCGGGGGCATCTGACCTGACAGCTTACTCTACCATAAAAAAAAAAAATCCTTCCTTCTGACCTTTTTTTTCCCCCTGATCTCAACACCCATACTGGACTGAAAAAAGAGGTAACAACCTCCAGGCGGGATGCAGATGACTTAACTTGATTACGTTTGTTCATGTACAGATAACTTAATTGTTCATGGATTATTTGAGGCCCATCTTGCGCGATAAAAATGTAATTGATTTATCTTCAGCAATCTATTGCCTCTGTTATGAATCAATGTTCCTTTCATTTGATGTTGTCAGGAGCTTAATATAAAGGACAGAATGATATGATAGAGCCCAGACACTTGTTAGTTACAGATCTAGTCATGCTCTGGTTATTGGAAGCGCTGCTTTGATGTCCTCAAACAATCCACTTATCACAAGCTCAGTAGAAACCGAAAATTTTACTTTAGAGTCTCAATATTAAAGGACTGAACGGGTTTTGGAGGGAGAATATCTNATGAAATTTAAAAAAGCGACTCTTTACCAGATCACGCAGCATATAGTTTGAGATCCTTCAACATTGAAGATACAAACAAGCATGATGGTTTCTCATGAGGAAGTGAGACTGAGTGACGGGAAGCTGATATGACCAGATCATTTCGTTGAATTTGTCAAACTTAAAGTCACCTATCATTAACTGGCTATATAATCAAGGACCTCAGGAGCTCAGTGACCTCGTGGAGTTTCCGGGCTCAGTAACATTTGGCACTTCCAATGGGAACCATCAGCTGCTCTCTTTTTCTGTTTGGGGCTCAACTTCTAACTGTATCCTGACTGGGAAGATTTTAAACCTCAAACTGAAAATGTTTTATGTAGTGTTCTGTTTACATTTTCTTGCTGAGTTCAGAGTTTTGTGTTTTTAATGCGTGCATTTGCTGCTAAGTTTGTGTTTGTACTCTCCCTGTGGAGTGCTATATATTTTACGGGCCCATCCAGAGACAGGCATAACGATTAGCTTCGGCTGTAAATGCTGAGACGTATGTCAATGCTTTCTTGCCTTGGGTGAGATGAAAACATTCAAAACCACTGTTATGTACAGTAAATATGTTAACAGTAATAAAAGGCCTATTAGCATAGCAGAGCTTCAAGACTGGGAGCACTACTACTAGCTTTTCTCTCCCCAAGAAAGTCCATCCACCTGCAGCTCTAAATATGAAAACTAGCATTTACACAGGGGGTTGTGTTCTATTAATTTTACTCTTTGTTTTTTGTATCTTTACATACATTTCTTATTGGTTAATGAGGTTTTGTAGCCTTTCCATTTTCTAATCACTACGCTAGGCTAAGCAAATCAGATGTGTTCTCCCCTAAAATGTAATAATAGGTTAAATCCAAGGCCAACACTTAATAAATGTGTTATTTTGAAAACAAATTGTTAAAACCATGAATAAACACGTGGACTACATCACCACTTCTGTGTCGCATCCAAACAGACACAGGTCTTCATCATCTCTAGTGTGGCCTACAACAGTATTACAAAAAAAAAAGCTAAGAACATTAGCATTAAAAGGGATGCTTCCGACTCCTACACAACACTGCTTTTACAGAGAAATCCCCCTCCTCCCTGCTAACCGGGCAGCATGCTTTCACTGAATACACCAGAGACAGAGGGGTGAAGCATCCATCCATAGTTGGAGCTGTTTATTCCTTTGCTTTCTGGCATGTAATGCACCTTGGGCGTCCCCAGAGCCAATCACTCTTGGGTCTGGAACAAATATAACCAGATCGACACAGCACTTAATAGGGGGAAGACATAGGTTGAATGGCACACTGCGTGTCCATGTCAACTCACGATAGTGTAATTGAACCCGTATCAGCACAGAAAGATCCTCACGCACAGCCCNCCCCCCCCCCATCACTTTAGTTTGGTAGTAAAATTAGAGTAGAGGCACATCCAAATTCTCATTAAAATTTAACCTCTGGACGATTGCTGACAGTTCCCAGCACATACAGCATGTGTTTTTTTTTTTGCAGTCATGGTGATGTTTGTGGGAAACAGTGAAGAGATGATTTCATGTGGGTGTGTGAATATCTGAAAAAGACAAATTTATGTTTGGATTTGTTGTTGACTCAAAACTGAGTAGGACGGTATAAAGTATGTTTTGAACTAACACTGGTCGGTTTCCCTAGTGGAGAGTCAGCTCAGGTTTAGACTAAAGAACACTTGTAAAGCAGTTAAATCAACACATGCTTTAAAACAGACATATATTTAGTCTAGTCTTCAGATTTTTTAGCTTGGACTTAGGTAACGTTAGCACTACCCCAGGCCTAAAAGACTTAAGGCTCATTTATGGTACTGCAGGGCATAGACGCCTTTACCTAGGCACGTAGCAAACACAGGCGAGAGCCATTTACACTTGTGCGCTCGTCTCAGTAAAAACACCACTCAAGTGCTTTTGCCAGTCGGTTTCATTTTTGTTTCTACTTCCTGCTTCACTTTCAACAATGGTGACCGATACTTTGGCCGAAATTTTGCAAAAAAGACGAGTCGTACAAATGTTTTTATATCTCCGAGCCTAATCAGTTAACCTTACCTCGATGTGTTCCATCTTTATTGGTCCAAAACAATCAATTTGAAATTGCGGAGATGGAGAAGCAGCAGGAAATACTAAATCAGAAACACGCTACTACCAAGCGGACCAATCACAGCTCTTGGGCTCTGCTACTTCTGGCTTCACTGCTGTTTTTTTTTGTTTTGTTTTGTTTTTGTCGTGTTGCAAGAAAATTTAATCGCAGTGACCTTTGACCACCTCATTCTAATCAGTCAGTCTTTAAATCCAAGAGAAAGGTTGAGCCTAATTTGAAGAAATCTCCTCAAGGTGATACTGAATTTACAGGAACAGGATGGATGAACAAGCCAAAAACATAACGCCTCAGGAAACAGCTGCAGCAGATGTGGAAATATGATCACAGCTGCGGGGTGCACACGAGTTTTCTTTCTTTAAAAACAATCTAAATATGCTGTTGTTCATGCCGACATTTGCTTCCATGTAATCTTAATTGTTTTTGTTCGCTCATTACCCTTTTCTCAGAACAGAATAGTGATAGCACCATACTCATCCCTGCCACTGGTTTGAGCAGCACTGTGTGTTCGTGTGTACACAAACTACTCATGATACACACTGCAATGTGGCGATGCTGGTGCAATCTGAAAGGTTAGCAAAAAAATCAACAGCTAATTTAATGGACAAACGTAACAATTCTGACAATACTGACATCTCAAATGAAGACTTCTGCTAGAATATGCCTCAGACAAGCTTGTGTAGCTAAGCACAGGACGTCATACACAGTATAATACACAGTCGGCCTTCAAAGCCTTCCATAAAATGAGCCATAGTCAAAATTTACTCCAAAATTTACTGCCATTTAGATCTTTCCCAACAGAGCAAATGAGTGATAATTATTATAATTTCACACAAAGTAGTCTGATCAGGCACACCGAGCCACAGATAGCGTTATGGCTCAGAGGCTTGATCACCAAGATAAAGGGGGGAAAACTGCTCTAATGCGTCGGCAGGAGTGGGGCTGCGAGGAGGAGGGCGGGAAAAAAAGCCCCGTGTAAAATTTGCAACAGTGCAGCCCTTATTTTCTGCCCGATTGATACTAATTGGCAGCAGAATGCCTTCCTGACAAGTCTCTCGCCCTCGGTGCCTCCCGCATGCGAGTGTGATGAACTGCCAGCTCCGGAAATAATCCCAAGTTTAGCTGGGTAGGATCATCAGGGGCCTTTAAAAAATCTACTGGGACCTGAAAGATTTTTTTTTCCCCCCCTGTTCTTTCTTGACATTTTCACAGGCGTGTTCTCTTTGTCTTTTATGTTTTTTTTTCTCTCCTCTTTTGGGGCACAGCATGAAAATATACTTATTAATTAAAACCTCAATTACAAATACATATATAAATAAATAAATCTTTTGAAAGGGAACAAAGCTTGTCACATTAGCATTATGTGGGAATACACTAAAAAAAATCTTTTTTTTTTTTTTTGAATTACAGTATGAAGCTGTTATTACAAAGTATAAAATAAAAGTATCACACCAGGGTTGAAAAGCAACCACCTACTGCTCACAGGTAATAGCCTGCAATATTCATTTATTTATGTCCGCTTGATCTCCGAGGCTGTTATTTTGTTCCGATGCGATACCAAATCTCTCCAAGATATAGATGCTGAGAAATCCCACAAATTAATTTGCCACCCATTGCACTGACAATTCTCATTCTTCACTTGGTTAAAAAAATTGACTTCACAGTAACAGATCATTTGGGTTTTTTTGAAGAGCTTAGAAGAGTTATTTATTTATTTTTTTCCTGCTGGTGCGTAATTTGACACTTGACAAAGTGTGGCGGGCTCCGTGGATGAGCGAGTGTATCTATCAGGTCTGCTAGCAGGCCTTTCCTTTAACCCTACTGTGTTTGTCTCTGAGCTGAACCTTAAAACAACTTATTTTTTCCACGGTGGATATTAACCAGGTAAATTTGATACTTTAGGTTTTAGAGGATAGACAATCAGACCCTTGAGCTAATAAAACAGATTAATTACAGCTAGACTGTTTGATAAATATCCCAAACAAAAAATTCATTTGTGATGACAGAAGTTTAGCCAACTATAGATCGATGGGAATTTAAGAAGAGATTTTTTATTTTGTTTTGTGAGAGAGGCACAAAGAAGAAAAAACATTCTTATGCCTTTGGATGCACTTGGGAAGGGTCATTAATCGAAGAGGCGCTATGGCTCTTTTTTTTTACCCCCTCCCTGCTCTTCTAGGGGAGGGCAGGATAATGTGCTGATGATAAATTGAGTTTATGCTGAACTGCTAAATTCCATCTCTTGTGGTAAATCTTCCCCCCTTTCTCGCTAACTTCCCTCATCACAGAGAGTTCAAGTCAGGGCACCTTTGTGGCCGTTTTGACATTTGAAACAAATCAGCTTTGACAGGTCAGGATCCCTTTAGAATCACTGCCCCGCAAAGAGGTCAATCACTGGATGAATGATTTATCTCTGGGAGGGCGAAAAAAATCCTTTCAAGAAAGCTGAGATAGATCATATTGAGTTAAAATATGGTCTGCACTGCATGACATAGGCAACAGTGTCGTGAACATGTGTACAGTCTTGTTCGTGTTCAGGATGATTGTACCGCTTGAGTGTGAAGGTGACCTTTCTTTCACACTTGACTGACTAGGAACATAAATCTCTGCCATTAAGGGAGCAGGGGTCTATCTTAGCACAGACTCAAGCCCATGTTGTCTGGAGCATGTGCTTCTCCCCAAGGCTATACAGTACGCTCCGCTGCCAATCTCTCTTAAATGTGCCAAAATGCACTCTGCCTTGAGGTACACCACATCCAAAACCATGAAGCCTCATCCAGCTAATGATGTAAGTCTCCCTTAAGAGCACTGTGTGCAAACTGGATTTGTCCTGCCTTGCTTCAGTAGTCTGGCAAATCTCTCTGTGGCATACCTGTTGATGAAATGATTGTGCATGAGCAAAGTGCATGTTCCTGTTTAGCATAGAGTAATAATATGCCTTTTTGAGTCAATTAAGTTATGTTTATTTCTCCACTGGCTGCAGAATCCTCTCAAGTGCTAGATGATCTCTTTTGCAGTCAGAACACCCTCAGCTTCCAGCAGTTATTGAGGTCATGTCCTATTACCATCTGTCTTTAGCTGCATCAGGAGTAATCCTCGAGCCCGCTCCCTTAACCTTATTAAAGAGATCAAGAGCAGCAAGCAGCCGCTGCAGTTTAAATGTGCTTGCACCAACTGCTAATTGTATCATATCGAGAAGTGACATAATAGTAAACCCATTCCATCAGCTGTTATTATCCCGTACTACCGTACTGCTCAAAGAAATCTAATGGCGCTACTACATCAGAGGCGTACGTTTATGTGCAGATACATAATCAAATAGCAATAGAGGCAATTTATAGGTTAAATCAAGGCCAGTGGTTAGAAAGTTCCTGGGAAGTTCACAGGCTTCGTTTTGGCCATCACTCTGAACCCTGAAACTGAATCAGCCCAACATGAATCACCACATGACTATGCATGAGGTCTGAGAGGCTGAAGACACTCAACAAGAAGAGAGGCTTCTAGGTCAGTTGCCTGTTAGACTAATAGTCATTATTTTGTACTTCTCTTCATGAAATATGGACAGAGACATTACAAAGGGGTTCAACAAGGTTCAATTTTTCATCCCGGGAAGAGGCAAAATAAAGTGTTAGATTATCATCCAAACTGGCAAGCTAGGGAAAATACAGGAGCATAGTGGACTAAAAGAAAAAGAACATGAATCCTTTAAGTTGCTCTTAAGAACAGGGACATCAGAAATAACCAACAACTGCAAACACTTGACAATCATTATACATTGAGATTTAATTAAAACCAAGAACCACGAGCCGGCCTGAAGCAAAGGCACGATTCCTCTGTCGGATCTCTCCAGAATCTGGATCGGGGGTATTAATCTACCTTTCTGCAGTCTGATATCAAATGTGATGGATGACAGCCAGCCAATGCCAAAGTCAGCTATTTCTGAGAAGCTATCTGGTTCAGACTCAGTCAAGCACAAATCTGAATGTCACAGTCCTGCTCACATCAAAGGGCCCCTTTTGGATTCATTAACTCGCAGAGACGGTCCTCCCTATCATTTACAGCCATGATTAAAATGTTTTGGAGTTGTTCTTGCTCTGGCTTAGAAGAAGAAGTTCACTTGAGGCATAATTTCACCAAAAAAGCGAGTACTTTCTTCAGAGGAATTAAAAACAGCGTTTTCTTTGGTTCATGAAATACACCAGAGCTTTTGTGTTATGATGGAAACCTATATGTGGTGGTTGGTGTATTCATAAAGAAACAAGAACTGCTAAACAACATGGGTTTTTAATTAACATGACATAAAGACTCACATTATTGTCAGTATATTCAGGAGTTAATTAGACTTGATAGGATCCTCAAAAATGTCAAGAATCCATTTTCAACAACACTTATACAGATAAAAGGTTCTGAACTGTAGATAAAACTGTAGATGTAAGAGATTTGCACGTAAGAAACGAGGAAACACAAACCATTAGCCATTTCTCCGAGAGGACGGAAGAGGGTTACAGCTTGACGAGCACACCAAGAAGAAGACGTATGCAAATGTAAATACTGTTTTAGTG
>JASGAT010366114.1:0-11323 GCA_030220025.1 Chelon auratus
CCTGAATATACTGAATGACCAGGTTATTCCATCAATGGATTTTTTTTCTTCCCTGATGTTCACGGGCATATTCCAAGATGACAATGCCAGGATTCATGGGGCTCCATTTCACACATGGATTGGCCACCACAGAGTCCAGACCTTAACCTCATTGAGAATCTTTGGGATGTGCTGGAGAAGGCTTTGTGCAGTGGTCAGACTCTCCATCATCAATACAAGATCTTGGGGGAAAATTAATGAAACACTGGATGGAAATAAATCTGGTGATTGTAGAAGCTTATCGAAACAATGCCACAGAGAACGTAATCAAAGCTAAAGGAGGTCCAACAAAATACTAGAGTGTGTGACCTTTTTTTTTGGGTGGCGACTTCTTTTTTGACCAAGCAAGCGTGTATCACATGATAGCATGAAATGACTACAGTGGTGAATCTGATGCGACATGGCCGTGCATGTTTTGCTTGTCAAAAAGGGACACTGCAATTAAGTTGGTTCTCTTTCTCTAATGGGCAAACTTGTAAAAGGTCAACAGCATTGTCATACACTGTCAAAACTGGTTCACGCAGTCATGCTGGAGGCAGGGTACGTGCGGTGAGGTCTGTGGGTGGTGAGGTACTGTTTACAAAAATGAACCCAATGGACTAGCTTAAATTCATCATTCGATTGGCTGCTTCCACACCAATGTTATGTTTAATATATCTCAAATGAGGTACATATTAAAGCATATAGCGGATGAGTGCATTTGCTGTCACAATTCCACCATTTGTACTCATTCAACAGAAATGAGAATACCCAGTATCCAAAAAACAAAACTTATTTCAGACAAAAAGAAACAAGACCACACAAAACAACTATTTGAATTTAAAAGGGAATGACTGTTTTTCCATATAGTGGGAGTGAATGGGGCACCGAAACGCAGCCTCTAAATAACGCATTATCTGCCACGAAACTCGTTCATTTCACCAGTATTTTGTTATGATACGTTAGTGCTATTCCCCGTTGAGTACCTGTTATCATTATCCGGGGTCTGTAGGTCAATCTACAGACAGATGTCTTCTGACCTGGATGACCGTTGTGGGTGCGCACGGTCGACTTGTTTACCTGTAATTTGCTATTGTTATGGTTCGTCCACAACCTCGGAAAAATATTCAGCCATGTTGGAAAAACTAGCAAATGCGTTATTTAGAGGCGCCGTTTCGGTGCCCCGGTCACTCCCACTACATGGATATACGCAGATCTAAATATCTCCCAAAGGTCTACAAATTACACAAAACTTATATGGGTGAGTAGACGATTGTATTTAATGCCAGAAATAAGGTCCAGGTTGTAAAAAACAGTAGTTCCTCTTTAAAGCCAAATCTTGACCTTAATCAAAATATTGAGTTGTTAAAGCTTGATTCATTTTTAATACAGAATATGTTCAACAAAAGCTCTTCCACTATTTATATTTACCACTTTAGCTTTAGATGTCCAATCTTCCATTTTTTCGCCAGAGAGAAAAAATAAGATTAAATGGACTGCCACCAGTTCACTCTTTGTCTCAGCATAGAAGAAGAGCAACAGCAGAACAAGCATGAACCCCCAGAGCACGCATGGCGGCAATGGCGGTGAGGAAAAGCTCCCTTTTAACAGGAAGAAACCTTGAGCAGAACCCAGCTTATAAGGAGGGAAAGCTTACACAATAAACTCCTACCTGCTACTAGAAATGATGTTGGTGATGACTGAGCCACAACTGTAAAATTGCTGAAAGATGCTAAAACATTCAGGAATCATTGAAACGTTATTTGCCTGGACGTCAGTTTGTCACATTATTGACATGATGCCGCTGAGTGCTGGACCAAAGTATTGTCCCTCCGTGTGTGTTGCTGGTCTCAGCTCCCGACACCCGAGGGAAATCCCTGCATCAACAGTTTTAAACAAAGTATTCCCCTGCAGATGCTAGCAGCCATGTTCAGCAGATCGTAATCGCCGAGTGAGTCATCACATCACACCCTCATTCGAAGAACGGCCCCTCACGCCTCGGACTGTCAGCCCTGACGTGCTCGGAGTCACTGCACTCAAACGAACAGGTTACTACGGCAAATGTATCATGAGTCGCACAAAGTCTTTGGCAGTGGCACATACAAAACTTTCTTTTGAAATGAAGATCAAAGCTGCGTCGGCAACGTCAGTGCCTGGCGGTGCACAGAATATTCATGAATACGAGACATCTGTCAGCTACTAGACAGCGTTGGGGGTGAGGAGGGGAGGGGTAGCTGACATTTGTCTCCCTACAGTGAGGGATGGGCTTCAAATAGGGAAGTAAGTAAACACGCCGAGAGCAAATGCATGGTTGCTCTGAGTTGGCACAGAGGGTGTTTTGTCTTATCGGGAGCTGAAAACAGAAAATCTCACTGCGAGGCATCTGTGTTCCAGCTCCTGTGTGTTCCATGAATCATGACAGTTTTGCATAATAGCAATTTCACTGTGTAATTCTATCATTATTTATATGACCTCTCCTTTTAAAGAAATGTTCGTCTGCCTGACTTTGCAGAACAGCGTCCTTCCTCTAGGCACCACGAGTTGAATTTAAAGTCACATGCAATGTCATCGCAGATTTAATTTTCATATTAATAAAGACCGTTGGTACGGCGCCCTCAGCTGTTCCTCGCTCCATATCCGAGAATACGGGTTGAGCGGTAGAAGGGGATGGAAAGCAACAAGGATCAGACGCCCCGGTTGCCATGGCGCTTTGGTCTGAGGGTCCGGGCTCGGAATTTATAGTGGAAATTGGCCAGAGTCAGCAGTTGCGCAACAAAGTGAAACACACACCTGCTGGGAGGTCGCTAGCCTTGGGATGCCAGGAGGTCTGCAGAGGTCACATGTGGAGCACAAAGACAAAGCAGAGACCATCCTATCCCAAACACCTGGTCGTATAATAGGAGAGAGACACTGCAATATTTTTTAATTTCTTCTGCATTGTTTCATGTGTTAGTTACCCTTGGATTAGCTGGCTTATATATATATATATATATATAATTCTATAAGTATTAGGGGTGGGACTCGATTAAAAAAATTAATCTAATTAATCAGAGGCTTTGTAATTAATCAATCTCGATTAATCGCATTTTAATCGCATAACAATATTTGCCCCCAAAAGCACCATTTTTTAAGTTGAATGGATTCAAGTGGATGACTGAATCAAATAATAGACACAGACATGAATAATGTAAACTAAAGCTTTTTTAATGTCTGGAAAAATACATTTAATTGCATTTCAATTCAAAACAGTAGAAAAAAAAAGAAAATATCCCTGGCCAAAACTGAACAGACCTAATTTTAAAGTACCATTTTAAGTACTTTGTGCTGCTGACACGTGTTGTCCGTACTTGGACCAGGACTGCTAGTGCTAGTGCTAGACGGTTTCTGTGCAATGTGCTTGCTTTAGATGGCACCATATGGTTGAAGTGCTTCAGTGGTATGCCAACTCTTTTTTTTTCTTTTTTTTTGCACAATTTGCACAAAGCCCCGCTTCCATCAGGTAGTTATTTTTAAATAAAATTTGCCTTCCCTAAGTCCTAGCAACGTGCTTTCATCTGATTCCTCCATTTTGGTAGCCGTTAGCTGAGCTCTGACATGTGCATCAGTGTAATCCGTGTACCAGGAAATTGTGCACTAACAAAAGTTCCGCTTTGTTTGGAATACAAACTGCGATAAAATACGCTAATTTTTAAAACGCGTTTTTTTTTTTTTGTAATTTATTAATCACAATTAACGCATTAAAGTCCCGCCCCTAGTCTATGTATATGTATCTGCCACTTGCCAAAAAGAACTAATGAAACCATGTCAACGTGGTGAACCAAATGGCTGGGGGAAAAAAGGCAGTGGTGGTTATTCTGACTTCAGGAGTTTTTAAACACACATTTCCATAAAACCCATCCCCGACTTAAAAAAAGGAACCAACGCCCATTGGCATCTACTGGGTCAAGTTTAGACATGACAACCGGTTCAGGCTTTGGTTCAAACAGAGGACCTTCATGGTATATTCAACAAAGGTGCGGTTATAGAATCGCGTGGATAAAGGTAGCGCCCTGGTTTGAAACAAAAAATGAAGAGCAGTGTCTTTAAATCCAGTGTTTTGTTGACCCATCCATCATCTTCAAATGCCTCCCTGTGCTGCCTTTCTGGCCATTTGACATTGTCTCACTCCCTTATATCAGAATCCTGTTGGACTCACAACTCGAGGACTTCCATGGACATTTTCACCCCCTAAGCCACTCTCCATACGCTCTGAGAAAGCTCTGTCTGTTCAACATGTACGGGCCTATCCACTTTGTGAAACTGTGATCCTTTTGTTAGCTACAAAAATGACTGTGACAATAACTTTGAAGTGCGGTAGGTAATGACTTTCTTTTGGAATCCAAAGCTCATGTCTCCTAAAGACGTTCAAGGCAGCCTTAGCATCGCGACGATGTGTTTTCTGCGAGAATATGTTGCGGGGAGGTTAGACAGGCTTCTGCGGTGCACCAGAGCCCACATCAAAGGCATCTTGTATCATGAATAATAACAGTCAAACACTGGTCCTGCTGCCTGGCTCTGCGATAAGCGTGTATACAAACTGAGCCATCTTGTTAAAGCAGATTGCTGTTGGATGTTCCACACGGCCCTTATGTCTCCATCTTAGCAGACACAAAGGACTAAACAGGGAGATAACACGGTGAATAACTGCACGGTCTGCGCGCAGCATCACGCTGCTCTCCAGGCGCCCGGCTGCAGGTTGGAGTCCTCAGACGTCCGTTCGCGGGGCCCCTTTGTACTCTTTGCGTTCAGCATGCACGTTTTAAAACCAACTAATAATATCTCCGCGACAGTCGGGAGCCAGGGAGCTCTTTTTTTTCCCCATCGAAGACACAGTTGTTATCCATTTACACTACTCTACAACCAATCAGCCCTCTCCCTCTCTCACGAATCCAAATCACAAAGCTCCGGCGGATCGCGCATCCTTTGACATTTATGCGACAATTTACCCGATTCCTGTTATGCATTTATTCATCAATTCATTCATTTAGCTGCTCATGAATACAAATGTGATGGGTGACCTGTCATATCAGACCTTAGTCCTCTATGTGTAATTTTTCCCACTAGAGGTTGATGCAACATTTCCTCATGCATATACATCAGTCCAACAAGAAAGGAAGAAGGAAGGAGTAGCGGAGGAAATAGCAGCCAGTGAATTAGGGAGGCTGATTTGTTCTGGTTAGAATTCACACTGCACTGTCCGGTCTTTAAATGGGAGTTTAGGAGGTGGGAGCTGGAGGATCTTGTCACTTCTTCTTCTTTCAGCCACGTCGACCAAATGAATCCACAGAAGCAGACAGCATTTCCACGCACAGTACGGCCTTTCCCCGCATCTCCTGTTGTGTTACATCTTTGAGGTCGCAGTGTGTTTGCACAAAGGAGGCTTAGATAAGATGCGAAAGAAACAAAAAACTACAGAAAAGCCAAACAATTCAGTATAATAACTGCACGACACTGGAGAGACCTCACCTTTGGAGCGCTGAGAGTTTTCGATTGTCCTCTAATGTGTGCTTTGCGTATAAATGTTTAAACGCAAGAAAACAACAGAGGACGCAAAATCAAGCGATAACTTAATAAGCCGTGTCGCGGCTTTCTGTTACAGCGCGTCTGGGCCGCCAGCTCTTCCCTTTCTCTTGAGCTGCCAGATGATAGAGAAGAATTGTTGGAATATCGCACAGATGCGTTCACATCTATTGTTGTACACAAGTGAGTAAACGCCATTTGTAAGTAATGAGTTTCTTTAAAAGCAAAATTTCCATTGTTTAGCACATTTGGGGCCAGAGGTGGTGACGGTAAGATGGTGATATCGGTCCATGTCTATCCAATGTTCTGCTGGGAAACTTTTGGACCTGGACCTTCATTCATGTAGATGTTCCTTAGACATGTAGCACCCACGACATAGCAATGACACTCCTTGATGGCAGCAGCCATCCCCAGCAGGAAAACGGTTTAGAAACTCCAAAAAAACACATGAAGAACACGATAAGGTGTTGACCTAGCCTCCAAATTCACTAGATACCAAACTCATCAAGTATCTATGGGATGATCCACAGAGGCCCCTCCCCTCATAGGCCCCCCATTAACAACATTCTGTTGCCAGACACCACAAGACACCCTCAGAAGGCCTGTGTCCATTCCCTGATGAGTCCCAACTGTTTTGGAGGCACAAGGGAGACCTATGCAACCTTAGGAAGGTGGTCATAATGTTACGGCTGGTGGTGTATATAGTGAAGTCGCTGCTAGTGTCGTAATGTCAACATAATTTGCCCCTCCTCATCTGAATGACAATTTTCAAAAAGTAAACATAGAAATAACTGTTCCAGTAATCTCATGTCTGCTTCGACTATTATTTTTTAGTAGTTTAGTTCATTTATTTCGTTTAACAACGGGTGTTAGTTCTCATTGGTGCTAAAACAGCACAGCGCAGCAGCAGGGATGCTGTCTGTGCAGACAGATGGATGAGTGAGTGTGCCGGTAATTTGACACTGTGTGTTTTGTTGAATTGTGAGTAAGTGAAGTCCGTAATGAAGTGCCATAAGTAGAGGCACTGATTACATTGCTCATCATCGCTCCTCCACTCCTTTTGCCCGTTCGAGTAGCGTTTCCTTTTTGCTGGCGGAGGAGGCTAAAACACGACCCACTTGAGGCTTTCTATGGAGCCGAGGCAAAGACAATTCATTTATTTTTTTATTTATTTTTTGCCTCCATGGAGGCACATATGTTGAGGATGCAAAAGGTTTTGGGAAACTCATTTCATGCTTATTGTTTACCTAATCAGAAATTTTAATTGCTTAGTGAGACTAATTAACTTATGAAAAAAGCAACAAGAGTTTTGTGTACCCCCCTCATGTCACGCTGTTTGTATACGCCCGTGAAATATTCATAACATGACAAGGCAGTTTGGAAATTTTGCTGTGATATGAATTAGTTTGGTCTCCAGTCTCTTGACGCTGTCGCCATCAATTATCCCGACAGGAGGACGTGGAGCGGCGTCAAAGGCGCGCGTCAGCAACTACAAAACAACTCAAAGGGTTCACGGAACAGGCGGAACATCCCGGAGCTCAGCTAGTGCTATGCGGCAAACGTTGAGATACTTTATTTTGAGGAGGTATAAAGTATTAATTGTCTGTGGAGAAACACAGCTGGAACAATCCAGTGTTGTGGAATGGTATCTGTCTCTTAACCTCTTGCCACCCAGACACCCTGATTTACTGTTACCAACCGGCATCAATGAGGGCTGAAACTTGAATGGTTCTACCTATTAAGTTGTATTAATCGTACCGTTTGGGGCTAATCATTGTTTAGAGATGTGTTTCCATGTACAACTTGTCTATTTAGCTGCATACTACATCATGTTCACCCTGTAGCGTCTGTCTTCTCACATACTGTAATCAGGGATCGTGTTAACCGAATATATTCCGTCATTGACATTTTTTTTTTTTTTTTTTGATTGACCGTGATGGAAAAATCTGAAGGCCATCCGTCATTTTGACAGATTGTAATTCACACCCCTGACCACTTGGTGGCGAGTGACTTTATTAATTGGCTCTTGTCTCTCATCGCAATTTGCGTTCCAAACGTCGCGGAACTTTTGTTGGTGCACGATTTCCTGGTACACCGATTACACTGATGCACACGTCAGAGCTCGGCTAACCGTAGACATTGCAATTCAGTGATCATGACAGCGTAGTCCACCGTCAGACCGTTAGTCTATGCAGACCGCTAGAGGCTACCAAAGTGGACTTTGCATACCACCAAAGCACTTCAACCCTACGGTACCGTCTAAGAGCTGTTAGCGCTAGCAGTCCCGTTCCAAGTACGGACAAGACGTGTCGGCAGCATTGACTGTCGGCGGCCAAAACTTTTTTTTTTGGTTACCATTTAAATTCAATACTGTTCTGAAAAAAGTACTTAAAGTTAATGGAAATTTAATGAAAATTAAATGCTACTGAATATGTCTTTATTATAATTTTAAAAAATTAAAGTGACGGGTAAAAATAGATTATGACGGGATTTTTATGACCCTGTCAGTCAAAATGACCAACAACGAAAAATTCTAGCGCAACCTCTGAATGTAATAGCCCTAATATGCTTCATCTCTATATACATTGCACCATTTTGGTTCCCAGTGTGCTGCAGTAGACAGGCTAAAATCCCTTTTGCGGGTGGCAGGTTACGGGTGGATAATTCTGAAATCAATACAGTTTAAGCATGTTCTGAGCCACGTTACTTGGAGAAAAACAGAAACACAGTTATGAGACAACCATTCTAATCAGAATGGAGTCAGCCGCTCCGCCCCAAATTACTTATTTCCAGTAAATGTCCTAATAAAATGGAAATTTGCAATCTATAAAAGTCAAGAAAACATAATAGAGTGCGAATATGTCTCACTATATGAAAGTCGATGCTAACCCTTTCCATAGCACTACCATGATTAAAAGGAATGCAGCATGATTCTGATTCATAGCATCAGTTTTGGTAGCGTTTCAGCTGAGGGAGTTCCATGCAAGTTCTATTACATCGCTATTTACTGATTGATTTTTATGAGGCTCTTACGATCTTTGAAAAGATAGGGCTTTAAGACGATTCATGCAGAGATGAGGGACAGCCGTTTGAAATGTATGGGGTACTGTCAAACATTGGCCAAAGACCTGATAGGAGGATCCTTCTATCGGAGGAGTTACTGAAGACTGGAATGTCCACTGACTGATAAAAGCAACTGCTGCACTATAACATCCTCCCAGGTCCTGAAATTGGTCACGGCAGACAGGCCAGCAAGTGTGTGTGTGTGTGTGTGTGTGTAGACGCTGGAGTAAACACCTCTTCAATCAATAGCAATTACAAAGTCGCATGGCTGATTGTTAAATTCAGTCGCTAACGGAGTCGCGGCGTGTCGATGTGTGTCATGTATCTCTCTGAGCCTACGTGGCGTTGCGGTTTGTTCAGTCGAGGCTTGAGTGATGGGATCAGTGATAAAAGAAGAGTTTGCCTCAGCAGTTCAGCCGAGCTTTGCAGATTAACATCAGATGTGGAAGTGAAATTCATTCACACATCTCCTCGGTAAACATGTGTTTAGCAAACAGGCAGCAGTGGCTCAGTGGTACTCCGCGGCGTGCAGATGCTCATTTGTTGAAATAAAGCCGATTAGTCTATTAGTGAGAGCGATAAGGCACAGAGACTGCCGGAGTGGCAAAAACAGAATTGAATCTATACTGCTTAATCAATTAAACAGAATTACAGTAATAAAACGCAGCTTCGTGTGATCAACATTTATTCATTATTACAATACCCATAGCTGCATTATGACACCTTTATGAACACAAATTATATTTCCTAGTTTCCTAGTGGTTACTGATTATAACTTCAATCTGTCACCTCAGGATCAACTGAAACTGTAATTTCAGTCTAAATAAATCCAGATCCTACACCAAGCATACAGTTTTATTTCAATTTTACATTTCTCAGTCAAATTAGGCATATCCCTAAACCCTGATCATGTGGTTTGGACAGTGCATTTCTTACTATTCTTAAACTTTGTACTTTGTGGCTTTGTAATTAATTAATCTCGATTAATCTCGATTAATCTCTCGAATCGTATTTTAATCGCATAACAGTATTTGCCTCCAAAATTAATTCAAATGGATATTAATGGATGGCTGAATCAATTAATAGACAGAGGCATGAATTTTGTAAACTCAAGCTCTTTTAATTGCATTTCAATTCAAAACAGTAGAAAAAAAGAAATAGAAAATATAGTCAAAATCTTTACTACTAACAGTTCTGTAACGATACAGCGGAGCTCCTTCCAAACATCGCCAGGGCCTGTGCGGCTTACCATTCCCCTCGGCATCCGTTTTCTTTCCCGCAGGCAGAGTGTTCAGTTTTTGCTGCGAGGTGCCATTGAACCAGTCTGATTTGACTGCTCGTTTAATCCTCTAATGACCTGTTTGTCCGTATCTGTCTTGAGCAGCGCTCTAAGTAGCTTATACAGAGCATACATATTACTTGAGAATTTAAGCCACCCTATTAGCCTCCGGAAGCATTATTTGAACAGGAATCATTTCAAAAAACCTTCAGTATGTTCAGATATTAAATGATTGTTGATAGCCATAACATTATGACCACTGAGAGGAAAAGCACATAACATTGACCATCCTGTGTTCTGCACTAGGAAACTTTTGGACCTGGCATTCATTGGTGTTGATGTTACTTAAGACGTGTACCCACCCACCTAAACCAGACCAGACCAGACCAGGCACCCCCACCCCACAGCAATGCCACTTCTTGATGGCAGCAGCCATCCCCAGCAGGATGCAGCTTGACACAGGCACACACACAAAAAAAAGTCAAAAAAACACTAACACCACAACACACCAAGGCTGACCTACACAATATTAGGAAGGTGGTCATAATGTTATGTCTGATTGGTGTATACTATTTTGGAATCAGACACTGTTTAAGCCAAGGTAGTTGGCTCATGCTCTTATGCTTTGTCCAGAGCATAAAAGTCCTCCCCATCCCCAGGCTTGAACATCGACAACTCATCCATCTGATGTAGTATGAATGAAGGTTGGTGAAAAGTTTCCAACAACAATCCAAACCTGCATGTTTGCCAGAACTTCCTTAAGTGACAACTACTGCAAGTGACAACTAACTGAATGCTCTCTGATTAGAGGTTTGGCTTGTTTGAAATGCTGATGTTTGGCTTCAAGCTGGATAAAACACTGAGATCGCAGCGACCGTTACTAAGGATGATGCACAGGCGAAACCACACAAAAAAAAAAAAAAACAGATGTACAATTTCAGGTCATGTAAATGACAAATTCATGGAGTACTGATGGTTGGGGCCATAGACTATGAATAAAGATGGACGGCGGAACGGCAAGTAGAGCTCCCCTGGTGACTGGCTGCAGTGTAGGTCATAAGCTCAACCCCCCTCCATGTTAGTGGATGGGAACTAAAACACTAAAGTACACGTCAAATAGTGGTGGCCAATCCATGTGTGAAAATGATGTCTCATGTTCCCTGAACCACTCTTTCACAATCTGAGCCCCATGAATCCTGACATTGTCATCTTGGAATATGCCCGTGAACATCAGGGAAGAAAAAATCCATTGATGGAATAACCTGGTCATTCAGTATGTTCAGGTAGTCAGCTGACCTCTTTCTTTGGGCAACATAATGTTGCTGAACCTAGACCTGAGCAACTGCAGCAACCCCAGATCATAGCACTGCCCCCACAGGCTTGTACAGTAGACACTAGGCATGA
>JASGAT010366117.1:0-10595 GCA_030220025.1 Chelon auratus
GCAACGTGGAGGATGTGTTGAGAAAAACAAAATGAAGAAAATGCAGAAACAACCTGGGAATATCAAACGACCAAATAGCCACCCTAAGGGCACTTGGTGATGCCAGATACAGTTCAGCTAAAGGGCACTATGAGCAGTGTTCACAAAGCCAGGTCAATATGAAAGTGAGAATGGATGACACCACAACACTTTTTCTCAGCTGCCAGTCCTGGTATCAGTTCCTCTTACAGTAGCATGCTTTAAGAAGTGAATGCAATATTAGTATAATGATTCTTGGTATTTCTTAATTATACCTCACTCACACTTTTAATTACCTTGAATTAATTACTGGCGAGGCTTTTCAACCTTGGAAATTGTTTTGTTTTCCTCTTGACAAAATGGAACACACCAAAGTGTTGCGTTTGGAAATATGACATGGTTTTTAGAGCAGTTTCATCCTCTGGAAACAATTAAGAAGTGTGTTCTGACTTCTAATGTCCCCACCACTTTCCCCACTGAAACCATTTCAGAGGAATAATGGTAGGTGACAGTTTAAAATGTCTCTAGGCCATGACACAGGTCTGCAAAAACAGGAACTAAAAAGCGCTGGTAATTGTCAAGAACATAACTGGATGGAAGAAGTTGTATAACATAACAGTTCTTATCTGATAACAGTATGGTAACAGGTCATTTGGATTTCATTATGGGGCGTGTTTTAACTAAAACAGAGAAAATAATACCTCAGCACGGAGTCGGGTAGTTCTTAAACCATTCAGAGCCATTTTGTTTTAAATAAATTTAAGTCAATTGTTCTCAGATGACATTTAAGACTACGTTTACAGTGTTGCCAGATAAGGTTCCTATACTTATTCAAAACCGCCCTCGAGAGTATTAGTAGGCTAGTGGTTATGACAGGTGTAGCCCATATCTGGCACACTTGGATTGTACACTGATCAGCCACAGCGTTAATACTATTGACAGGAGAAGTAAATAACATTGACCATCTTGTGACAATACAATATTCTGCTGGGAAACTTTTGGACTTAGACATGTGCCACGCACCTAGATCAGACCAGGCACCCACACTGCATAGCGATGACTGTCCTTGAGGTCAGCAGCCATCCCCAGCAAGATGCAGCCTGACACTAGATCCCAAACTGATCAAGTACCTGTGGGATGATCCACAGAAGACCCTCCCCTCAACCCATAGGACCCAAAGGTCCCCACTAACAACATCCAGTTGCCAGACACCAGAGGACACCCTCAGAAGGCCCATGTCCATTCTCTGATGAGTCACAACTGTTTTGGAGACATAAGAGAGACCTACACAATATTAGGAAGGCGGTCATAATGCTATGTCTGATCGGTGTTTTGCTATATTACAGTTATAGAATGACAGCATAGGTGAGACTGGACGCAGAGATTCTGTTTGACAAAATGAGCAAACAATTAAATTACAGGATAAATGTCGCCAAGCAGCATAACAAGCTCCTCCTGTGTCTGGATGTGCAGATAACATGCAGCCTCACTCTCACTACACGACATTTGGTTTGCTTTTTCCATCAAGTCTAATTTTTGTAGGAAATTATTTTAGGTTATTTCCAATGAAATTAATTTATTATATATATATATATATATATATATATATAATTAATCTCTCTCCTTTATAAGAATCATGTCTACGTAAAACCTGTCTTATTTGCTCAAACAGCATGACATGAAAAGAAACATCTAATATTATTTATTTCTACTGTGTTTCACAAAAAAATCCAATAAAACTATAACAAATAAAAGGCATATAAGCGTACAACACTGTATACCGAATAAAATTGTGCGTGTATATAACTGTAGGATGTTCACTGAAAGAGGTTTGAGTTAATAACAAACTAACATAAATCTCTGCATTTTGTTCTGGGCTTTTTTCCTCGTGACCCTGATTTATAAGAAAAGCAGAAATACAGCTTACAGGAACATTACAGTAATCTCAACACAAAAGTGAGTAGAGACAGGGCGAAACTAATCTTTTGCCTCCATCGCCATCTCCGTGACGTTCCCAGCCCCTACGCTGCAGAATGCGAATCTGGACACCCTTTCCCTGGCTGATCCCTGAGGACCCACAGCCCTTTTCCAGCTCCACATAGGAAGCCCCATGTATTATGCATCACCATCCAAGCCTATTTTGGAGCAGAGAAGGGGGGAAAAAAATAAAACAGAAACACTGAGCTTCTCAGGCTCCCACAATCACACCCACGGTTGCTCATGTTTCTGTGGGAAACGAGGTCTTGTTCTGACCATACGGAATTACCAAGAGTAAAACATAAAATATTTAGCATTGTCATCCCCTTCTTCCCCTCTTTACTTTCCAGCTCTAACTTCCTGAGGGGGGAAAACAAGGGAAAAAAGTGAAAGATGGCAGAGAGCTTACAGTATGTTTTCTTCCTGTGATTATCTGGATGGTTTGAGGGTTAGTATGTAAGGAAGCACTGCGTGAATTGGTGAAGGTTAGGAGCACAAGATTTTTCCCCTCAGGGGATGGCGTGACTCACACAGAGGCAGAACACGGGATTTGATTTATGGCGAGAGGAACGGTCTTGGGTTCAGATTGGTACGGGTCGGATCAAAGTGCTTGTGTAGCAGAGTGATGATGGTGGGGCGAGGCGAGGCATTTAGCATGCATAAATGGACAAACAACCACAGGCCAGTGTGTATAGTACATGCATACATTCATGACAGCATACGGGGCACAGAGCTTGCTATTTAGACCGGACCATTTGTTTGAAGCAGCACACACCTACGGTACACTGGGTGACCTTGACACAGAACACACCGCCACAGGTACCTCGCTTTGAGAATGTGTGAACCTGAAAGGGCCCCCGTCTATTGACATCAAGGCTGTCTAACCAGACAGAGCTATCATTTTCTTCTCTCCAAAGGGCTGCACATTATTTGCGAGTATGTGGTAGCCATAAAAATGGACTGGCTCTAGCCGTAAAGAGTTTTTTTTTTTAGAAGAAAATGACATTTTCTGTGTCTCTCCGTGTGTAGGCATGATGTCCTTCCACATGCACAAATCCTTCTTACATAGCTATTTTTCCTGTTTGCACTGATGCATGCAACACCAAAATGGCTTCCATGCGGAGGATAAAAGCAAAAATCATTCAATTGTGTGGGAACATTGGGGCCTTTTCAATTCTCACAGGGACATCAAAGCACACAGCAAGACGCTGTCCTATTAGAGTCCATGGGTGGGATGAAAATATATTACAACTACATCTACTCTCTGCTGAAATCCACAACTAGGGTTCCATAACAATGTGCAGAGAGTCATTCGCCTCCTCTGAGGATTGCGATAAATCTAACCTTTGATGTTTTGAAACAAGAGGGAGGAGGAAGAGATGGGCGAGATGAAGGGGCCACTGCCGGAGCTGCGTGGGGATGTAAAGACGCAGTAATGCACAGCTTTGAGTGCCACGCTAATGAAGCAAATTGAACTGAATCACACCGGATATTGAAATTGCACAGCAAAGGCGAGAGTGACGTGGCATGCAAGCACAATCCACACAACATCTTAGATGCTCTGAAAAACTCAGCTCTCAGAGCTCGAGGAGAGGCGTAAAGATTAGCAGGAAATAGAACAGTTTCGTGATTATTTCAAAGTCTGTTAACCCACATGTCACGTGTCCTAACATACACACTGTGACTGTGGTAAGATGCAGACATGATGAAAGGGTCACACTACAGTTGTGCGCAAATGTTGAAACAAGTCCAGCATTCACATATCTGACAAGCTTCCTATGTGTGTGCCTCCAAGGTTATGGGGCACTGGGTGTGCCATTAGGTGTGAATTAGGCAGAATTAAAAATGAAGCTGCTGTCATGCATTATTAACACCACCCTAATTGCATTTGCATAAGTTTATGGAAATCTCTGCACATGTATGTGCATGTGCGCAAGCGTGAGCAGTCATTCCGTCTCACAGGACCTCTCGTCACCCTGTAATTCTGAAATGCTGTTTCAGATCCTCATTTATTCTTCTCTGTGTCTCAGCGTTCACTGTGAAAAAGTTATTTCCTTTGTTTTTAAGGGAAAAGAACTAAAGTGAACAGGTTCCCACTGACCTTTCAGTCACCAGGTGGCTCTGTGTCATCCTAACTTTGATCACATCTTAACGTGTTGTACTGTTTTTGCACAAGGCAGGATACTGCATCTACTTCACATGAAGAGCTTCAACTCATATGTAGCAACATTGCCCCTATGTGGCGAGATGAAAACAATGTTGAGATGAAGGTGGAGAAGAACAATCAGGATATCAGCATATCAGCTTTTATGAGTGTTGTACTGTATGGAGCATAGATAGATTCATTTCTGTTGTGCACACAACATGCTGTATTGTAAATTTAACACAACTAAACATTAATAAGTGCATAAAATGAAAAGTACTTCTCTTCAATATTTGATTATCCAAATATTCTTGAATAGGCAACAGTCAAAGGTAAAATTAATGGGGATATGGGTCCCTATAACTCTCACTCATCCAGTGATTTCCCATCTCTCTCCTGTGACAAACTATCTTATAAAAGCAAACAGGTCGTCAGAATAACTTAAAAATCATGGGGATTGGCAGCGGCTTGGCAACATGACCCAACAACTCACCAACCGGCATCGGCTTTTGCTTTAATGCATGAAATATTATAGACTGAGCGTTGTCCGTTGCCAAAATCAGTAAAATCAAAAAATTTAAATGCAGAAATGATGTGCTGTTTTTCATCAGAAGCTTTTCAGGGTCTGTCACGTTTCTGTACTTCTGTTGCTCAATAAGACGGTCAGATCGTTTAACCCAGGCCTTGAGGTGATATTCAGCATGAACCAGAATTAATGAAGATGCCATGCGCAGGGTTGTTAACGGTGTGTCAATTAACAGCAGGCTAACTAGACATGGTCACACTGCAGTGACCAACTGAACAGAAAAAAAGTTTGTTTGTTTGTTTTGCTGTTCAACTCAGTTAGCAATATGCCATACCACCAGTAACCACTAGATGGCTGCCATTAATCAGTTCAGCAGGTTTGGATGTAAAGTGAGCTACTTAAGTATTCATGAAAAATTATCTGACTACACACGGTCATTTGATTCAGTTCTTTCATTTTAGGGACAGCAAATCCAGAATAAACCATTATGAGTTAACACATTAATGATTTAACCATTGCAATGGGATTATTCATTATTTAAAGGACGCTACTCACTAATTTAGAAATTAGTTTTCATTGAAATCAGCCATCTTCATGACTAGTTCCCTTACCATAGATGGCCAGGTTACATACCGGTTAAGGCACATCCCTCCCTGAAGTCGTTCGCATTGCATTTCAACACCGGTAGCTTGAATGTTAATATGAGAGACTTTAAAAATGATATGTGCAATTTTCAGCCACCTTGAAACTGCCAAAAGGGGCAGGTGCTTGGACAATATTCAGGGGCACAAGGATAAAATGTCTATGACATTCACTGAGTCAAATGCTGTTACTGAATGTGCTACAAAAAATAGATTTCTTTCTCCCTTTGTTGGGCGTTGAACAATCACCCCAACGGAGAAACCACCACTGTTATAGCATATGGGAATGAAGGTTTAAAAGTACAAAACACGTTGTTGTTTTTTTTTGGACACTTGGGGACACCTTAATCAGAATCAGAATCAAAATCAGCATTAATGGCCAAGTATGTGCACACACAGGGAATTTGACTCCGGTAACTTTACTCTCCTGTACATAAACACATGCACTTAAATAAGTGAAAGAAAATAAAAATAAAAATAAAATAAATCTCAATCTGTACACATAAAATATAGAATAAGAGCAGATATATACACCAAACCAGGGTTTTGTACAATGACTATATACAATAGTGCAGAGTTATTGTTTAACATCTGAATATCCACCAGACACTAATTTACATTAATATTTATCTGGAGTGGTCTTTCTATTATCTTACTATAATGCACTGTTGCTGAGGAAAATAAAATGGTGTCTTTATGTGCTTAAAGCTCTACTATTCTAGCTCTATGGGATTAACAGCATGTGATAATTGGAATCTGGGGGAAAAAAATGGAAATTTGTTTGAAAACCTGAAATTGTGAAAAAATTTGCAAATCTTGCAAGCCTTAAAAGCCTGCCTAATGTTTTGCTCATGTCTATGTTTGAAACCTTGTAAATGATGGCCTGAAATGAGCTGCCAAGTCAAACGTATCAAGTCCAAACTACCCAGTATGTAAGTCTGAAGTTTACTTCTTGGCACTGATAAAGGCTCTGGTCTACTAAAATCACGATCCTGGAGGTGGAGCCATTTGCTCTTAACCTTTTGTAAGTCCAGTCTAGTCTCATGTTGTATTCACCAGGCTAGTTGGTAAGACACTGACTGACCTTAAAAATTTAGTTTGAGTCATGCAATTCTTCTTTAATTACATTGCAGGCTTTCAAACACTGAGATTCAACATTTTGAAAAACGAATTCAAGAGTTATGTCATAATATTAATCCCATATAACTTTCAAGTTCTTAGTATTGTCTGTTGCTGAAAATGTGTGCGCCATATCCTTAAAGTTGCAGACTGTAAAAATGTAAACAAAGAGCAAGGAAATGCTAAAAGTCTCAGAGCTTTGGGAAACTAACATAGGTTAATGAGCCACGACACTTCTATTATATGATGCTACTTTTCCGACAAAACACACGATCACCGGACCGCAGTCAGTATTTTTTTTATTGATCAAATGATCATGACTGAAATGAGTTAAAAGAGTTCAATCTGTCTAATTTCTTGTGGGGAGAAGATAAGTTACGGTGGATCTAAGCATCTTATCAGCTCTGATAAACCTTGACACATATATCCGACCTCACCTTTGACCCTCCACATGCTCCCCTATCACAACGGGATCAGTTCTGATAGAGAACTTTGGTTGGGAAACTATTTCACAACATAATAATAATAACTGTACAATGAAAAAAAACAGTGTCTCTGGAGAGATCCAACAAACTGTACTGAGTGTAGCTCCTGCTGCTACTGCCTTAGAGGCAGCCTGCGATTTCTCCGAAAAAGAGTGGAAGGAGAGGAGGGATTAGTTTACGATCAGCTGGACTGCAGTTTGCCAGTAAGACTGTATGATCAATACAAACCAACCAGCAACTTAATCTTAACCGGCACAAAGTACCTCAGACACAGAGGCATATATACATCTGTGGGGCTGATAAAGCTGATCAAGCAGATTGAAGGGCAGGGTGTATTATCTTGAAATGACTGAGAAAGAGAGCGTGAAGTCGAGAACATTAGGGAGTTTCTGCAAAAGGACACTTGAACCTAAATCTTGTTGCATCCGAGTAAACTAAATTTCTTCCCCAGAACTTAAAAACTTTGATCACTGACATGAAACCAGACATGAATCTCTGCACTGCGGGCCATAAAAAAAGAAAGATTCCTGAAATTGAATTAGCCCTGAGATAATAAGCATTCGTCTCTTTAATCTCCATCTTCTTCCTAGTCCAGAACATTAGAAAGGGCAATTGAAGAGGCCGGTTTGTTGGGAGGAAATGGCTATTGAGAAATAAACTGTATCAGATGAAAATAAATAAATAAATAAGACATTTTTATTCCATGCAAAGATGTATAATTGAAGAGCGTGTGCACCATGCAGCAAAGTAAGCCAGAACATACCAGTGCAAACACACTCGCTGTCCTGAGGAAATTATCAGGCGGACCCTGTCCTTTGGTTTACACACGCACACACACAAAGTGTATATAAAGGGTTGGGCCATTGAACTGTCTCTCTTACTCTGACAAACAAACCCCAGAGCAAACCACTGCCGCACGCACACACCAGTCAAAAATGCCTGCAGACTACAATGGACGCTGGGAGATGGTGAGCAATGAGAACTTCGAGGAAGTCATGAAGGCCATTGGTAAGTTGCATACAACATGCGGAGCATAGCAATGAAGGAGAGAATGTGGCTTGTAAACCTCTTTAAAAGCAGACACCTTCAGGAATGCTACATTTAAAAGGCACAGCCAACGAGAGGGGAAAGAATGGGCAGAAAATCTGGGATGGGGTGTGACTGAAAAGAGGAGAGGGAGAGATGGAGAGAAAAGAGGCAGAAGAGGAGTTGTGTGGCACTGCTTCATTTCCTCATTGAGCTGCTGTCGGGCCAAGTTAACCTCCACTCTGTGAGCGTCTGCTGCCTGTTACCACGCCAGATAAATATTGATTCACTCCTTTCTGCATTTTCAATCGTCCAATCCGGACATATCCGGCCCCGGATCGGGCGCAAGGCCAGTTTGTCATTTCAAAAGGGGGAAAAAAAATAAAAACCTCTCCTCCTTTTGGTGCGTCATTGATCAGACCCAGAAACACTTTCATTATTCACGACTCGCTCTGCAATTCATAAAACAACCCCGGCACACTCGGCTCACACAAAATCCAGGAAATCCTCAATGCCTCCGCCTCATTTCCATTGAGCGGATAGGAAAATGACATCCTTATGGAAATGGGTCAAAAATATCATTTAGATGGGTAAATATAGAGGCCTCATCTGTAAAAGTGATGGGGAGAAATTGAATTTTCACTTTAGGGTAAATGGGATATGAATATCTAAATGCTCAGGATGGGTTGGTTCTTTTTAACAGAGCCCGGCGCTGGAGAGGGCAGAAAATTTCATTTAGGTCTATTCTGACTGGGAGCAAGGTCATTTTTAAAGGGTAAATGAGACTGTCAGAAGGACCAGCAGGAGGGGGGTACACAATAAGCAGCCTGTGTTCCCCCTGTGGATGTGTGCTTTTGGTGTGTTTGTGCACAAAGCAAACAAGGACGCTCCTGCAGAACTGACAGATCCTTCACAGACATTACATGCATTTAGCATTTTTGCACATTCTTGCAGACATCGACTTCGCCACCAGAAAGATAGCCGCCCACCTGCATCAGACCAAAGTGATCGTCCAGAACGGAGACAAGTTCGAAACCAAGACCCTCAGCACTTTCAGAAACTACGAGGTCAACTTCACCGTGGGGGTGGAGTTCGAGGAGTACACAAAGGGCCTGGACAACCGAAAGGTCATGGTGAGAACGACGGTTTCTGAATTCTTTTACCCTCAGAGCTCTGTGTTACGGCAGTTGGAATAATTACAGCTCGTACACTGACCACTGTTTATGTATTCGTGTGGTGGTGTGTGACAGACAACGGTTACCTGGGACGGGGACAAGCTGGTGTGCGTTCAGAAGGGGGAGAAACCAAACCGTGGCTGGAAACACTGGATTGAGGGAGACCTCTTACACCTGGTGAGTTAAAGGGTGACACACTGGTGGGTGTGTAAAAATCACTGCTATCTCTAAAGTTGGCCACAAAGTAAACACCATTTAAATGTTAATTGATGGACTCTTTCTCAGTCACATCACACTGCTCTGTTTTCTGATGTGATGGCAATAACAATAAAAAGATTATCAATCGCTATCTGAGACCCGGGTACGAGCCCTGCCTGATTATGCAGCGGTGACATGTTTGTTGCATCGTCTAAAGGTCTAAAGGTCTGCGTCTTGTCTTTCAGGAAATCACAGCTCTCGACAAAGTCTGCCACCAAGTATTTAAGAAGGCACAGTGAGATGGGAAGGAACTGTATCTCTATTTATAATGTGACTGTGGAGAGCTGCTGCAATAAACTGATTTAATACGACTGTTGTCCTTAATAGATCTTTTATTTTTATTCAAGATATTGTGGTTATAAAATATGCACTACAGTTGTGCGCACACACACAAATGGCACAAATGACGAGAGAAACTGACTTTTATACTTTTTTCTAATATTTTTCTAATATTAAATTGATGTTAAGAGGTTATAAAAAACAATCCAAATGGATAACAATAATAACAATAACAATAGCTATTATTATTAATATTAAGGTTAATATTAATATTAATTATATTGATCTCTGTTTTAATAAGAAAATATATTATTAAAACGAATAGAGGCCCCTACTACATTTGAACTACTAGATTTGAATGAGAACAAGGATCACATTAGTAAACTGTGGAAACTGTGAGTCCATTGTTTTTATTCGTTTATTAACTTTTCTTCGGTGTCGTACGGGCTCACAGGTAGTACAACGTGTTCTACTTCTCCGCCGGATCTTGAGCTTGTCCCGCAGGAAGCGCTCAAAGATCCACGTCGCCAAAAGAAGCCGCGTCAATTATGACAACGGCAGAAGAGACAGAAACCGGAAACGAGCGAGTTTCTCTTCAAGATAAAAGCATTACATTTACTGGTTTTGGTTTTATTGTTTACCATAAACTAATGTTAACTATTGGGCACGCTAAAACTACATCTTCAGAATTACTACTACTTATTACTACTTACATATTACGGTCATACAAATTATACAAGAACATATATTTTGTGTATTTTGCACATACAATTAGTATTACACACATTGTGTAAACATGGCTAAAAGCTGGTTGTGTTTAAACTTACAAAATAAATAGAAAATTAAAGATATAATAAAATATAGATAGACTTTATTAATGTATGAGGGAATTTGCTTGGTCAAAGCTCAGTTGCACATAAAAAAAACACTAGTACACCGGTAAAAAAA